>JAWPHD010005393.1:0-164557 GCA_037043455.1 Cyrtodaria siliqua | reverse complement strand
GTTAGTACTACTTAAGGGGCAATATCAGCAGATGGGTTAGTACTATCCTCAGGGGCAATATAAACAGCTAGAATTAGTACTGTCCTCAGGGGCCATATCAACAGCTAGCGTTATTACTGTCTAGGGCCATATCAACTCTAGCGTTAATATTGTTCTAAGGGCATTTTCAACAGTTAAGGTTATACTTACTTTTAATTACTATCCTACAGGGCAATATCAGCTGGCGTAGTACTGTTCTCTGGGGCCATATCAACCAGCTAGTTTTAGTACCGTACCTAGGGGCAGTATCAACCGCTAGCGATAAGTACTGGCCTAAGGCTAATATCAACAGCTGGTGTTGGTACAGTCCTCACAGGGGCTATATCCAACAGCTAAGGTTTATTACTGTCCTCAAGGGGGCAATCAACAGCTAGGGTTAGTTCTATCTTAAGAGGACAATATCACAGCTGACGTAGTACTGTCCCAGTGGGGCTGACGTTAGTACTGTCCCTCAGTGGCTATATCAACAGCTAGGTTAATTACCTGTCCTCAGGGGGGCAATAATAACAGCTAGGTGTTAGTTCTATCTTAAGGGGGACAATAATCAACAGCTGACGTTAGTACTGTCCTCTGGGGCCATATCAACAGCTAGTTTTAGATATTGTCCCTAGGGGGCAATATCAGCAAGCTATCGATAGTAAAGTCCTCAGGGCCCATATCAAACAGCTAGCGTTATTACTGTTCTTAGGGGACAATGTATCAATAGCTATGTTTAGGGACTATCCTAAGAGGCAATATCAACAGCTTGGCGTTAGATAATCTGTACTTAGGGGGGCAATATCAACAGCTAGCGTTAGTACCATATTAAGGGGCAATATCAACTAGCTAGGTTTAGTACCGTCCTTAGAGGCAATATCAGCAGCTCGCGATAGTACTGTCCCTAAGGGTCAATATCAACAGCTGGCGTTAGTACTGTCGTCTGGGGCCATATCAGCAGCTAGTTTTAGTACTTGTTTTTAGGGGGCAATAATCAGCAGTTAGCGATAGTACTGTCCCTAGGGTCAATATCAACAGCTGGTATTAGTACTGGTCCCTCAGGGGGCCATATCAACAGCTAGTTAGTACTGTCCTCAGGTGGCAATATCCAACAGCTAGGCGTTATTACTATCTTAAGGGGGCAATATCAGCGCTGGTGTTAGTATACTATTCTCCAGGGGTCATATCAACAGCTAGGGTTAGTACTGTCCTCAATATCAACAGCCCTGCGTAGTATTGGTCCTCAGTGGCAAATATCAACAGCTTACGTTAGTACTGTCCTATGTGCTTATCACAGCCTGCGATAGTACGGTGCTCAGTGGCAATATCAACAGCCCCAGCGTTAGTAATGTCCTGAAGTGGCATACCAACAACTAACGTAAGTTACGTCGTCAGTGGCAATATCATCAGCTAGCTTTAGTACTGTTCCCTAGGTGCATTATCAACAGCTAGCGTAATAATGTCCTCAGGGGCACTATCAAACGCTAGCGTTCGAACAATCCCTCAGGTGCAAATATCAACAGCTAGTCAGTAACATGAAACAGTATCAACAGCTAGCATATGTAACTGGGTCCAATATTGGACAACAAAACACTAGTGTCTTTAACACAATCCACATGGACTAACAACAGCCCCTTTGTTTTAACCACCATAGAGATAACTATGAACAGCCAGCGTTAGTACTGTCCTCAGAGGGCAACATCAACGGGGTAACATTAGTACTGTCCTCAAATACAATATCAACAGCTAGTGGTGATTACTGTCCCCGAGGGCAAATATCAACAGCCAGCGTTAGTACCTGCCGTCATTGGCAATATCCAACAGCCAGCGTTAATACTGGCCAGGGGGCAATATCAATACAGTGAGACGTTATTATTGTCTAGGGAATTATGACACTCGTACTCTGCCGTTACTGCCTTCAGGGGGCAATCTCAATATATATCGTTAGTATTTGCCTCATTGACAATATCAAACAGCCAAATGTTAGTAAGTTGTCCTCATGGACCACTATTAACAGCCAGCGTTATTAATGTCTTCAGGGGAAGTATAACCAGCCAGCGTAGTACTGTTCTTATGGGGAAATATCAACAGCCAGCGTTAGTATTGTCCAAAGGGGGCAACATCATATCCAATGAGTAATGTCCACAGGGTCAAAGGGAAGTATCGACGTCCTAGCGTAAGTACTGCCTCAGGGGCAATCTCCAATATATATCGTTAGTAGTATTTCCTCATAGACAATATCAACAGCCAGAGTTAGTACTGTTCCTCATGGACACTATTAACAGCCAGCGTAATTAATGTCCTCAGGGGGAAGTATAAACAGCCAGCGTTAGTACTGTTACTTAGGGGAAATATCAAACAGCCAGCGTAGTACTGTCCAAAAGGGGCAACATTCAACAGCCAGCGTTAGTACTGTCATTCCTATGGGCAAATATTAACGAGCCAGCGTAAGTACTGTCCTCAGAGGCAATATCACAGCCAGCGTAGTATTGTCCCTCCGTGTCAAAATCAATAGCCAGAGTTAGTAATGTGCTCATGAGCAATATCAACAGGTATGTAGATAGGACAGTCCATAATGGGCCTATATCCACAGCTAGCGTTGTACTGTCCTCAGGGCAATATCAACAGCTAGCGTTAGTTTTGTCCTCATGGAGAAATCAAACAGCTAAGCTTTAACACTGTCCTCATTGGCAATATCAATAGCCACTTTTATACTGCCTTAAGGGAAATATCAACAGGTAGCGTTAATACTGTCTTCGGGGCCAATATCCAACAATAGCCGTTAGTACTGCTTTCTAGGGGGCTATATCAACTGCTACCGTAGGTACCGTCCTCAGGGGCAATATCAGCAGCTAGCGTTAGTACTGTCCTCTATGGCAATATCAACTGCCTGCGTAGTACTGTCCTAAGTGTAAATATCAACAGTTATCGTTAGTAATGTCCTCGTGAGCGTTATCAAGAGCTAGCTGTAGAACTACATATCAACAGCTAGTCTGTACATGCACAGTATCAACAGCAGCTTTTGTTCTGTCTATATGGGACACGTACTTCAACAAGCTAGTCTTTAACATCCACATGAACAATATCAACAGCCAGCGTCTTATAGGGATACTATCAACAGCTAGAGTTAGACCGTCTACAAGTCCACTATCAAACAGTAGCGGTAGTCTGTCCTCAAGGGGGCAATGTCAACAGCTAAGCGTAGCACTGTCCTCAGAGGCAATATCAACAGCTAGCGATAGGTACTGTCCTCAGGGGGCAATTATCGTCCGGCCTAGCGTTAGTCATGTCCAAAAACGAATACAGTCAGTAACTACTAAACCTCTACGAAAATATCACCCTACTAGCTTTCATCGCTTTTGTACTGTCCTCAAGGGACAATTTCAAGAATTAGCGCCAGTTAAGTCTTGAAGGCAAAATAAATTGCTTAGGGTCACTTCCTTGAAACACAAAAGGAACAATATAATCTATATCCTTAACGGTTTCTCACCAGTGTGTATGCATACTATGTCTTTTCGTTTCCCCTACCTGTTGGGGCAAAGCAATGTTTTTTCCCCAAGTGAGTGCTTTTGATGAATGACCGTTCATTATTCGCATATAGGGGTACATGTACATGTGAATACTGCCATCCTTCGAGGGGAAGTTATTGCCGTTGACCAGGCCCATGTACAGAGGGACACACCCTATATTATTATGCTCCTACGATATTTGCTGAAATTCTGTGTTAATCAGTGACAACATGCCAGCAAAGCCCTTCTCGGAAATGAGGCTGTCCATGATAATCAGACAATGAATGTGTGTAGTTTAAAAAAACAACAGTGGGCTAGCACCCTCTCCCCATAACCTGAGACGGGTGGACAGAGTATATTCCCCGCACCTCGACGTGTTCGTATTTAGAAAACACAACCTACTCACATATCTTGACGTTTGCCTGTTACGTTGTGCATTTGTGTTAGCTGTGTATCGGGTTTAAGTTTCAAACACAGATACGTGTCAGCGCGAGATATGTCGAAATGTAAAAATTGCAAGAGATATCACCTGAAAAACATGAGCTAGTCGTACGAATAATGTCTAGATCGATGAGGTATTTTTCTCTCGGTTTTTGTGAGTTTATAGCATGCACACTTGTTTGTTAACGTTTAATCTATTGCTGTATGCGGCTGTTTATGCATGCATATCTGATCTCTTCATGAACCTGTCATTGATAAGGTTCGACCCGACCCTGATAACTACTTATTCTAAAGGGCATTCAAGTACTCTGTTGTAGGTACGCACCATAAGAGCTACGATTCTCGCTGCTAGAATATACCAAGTTATTAATCAAGGTCACATTGTACTAAGACAATCATGTTCTTTGCATATAAAAGGCTACTGGTACTTTAATATGACAGAAAAAATTGGTGGTTTTTAACTAAAGAGACGTTTTTATTTTTAAATGGTCTGCTTATGCAATAAGGTACTTTTAAATCGTGTGTCAGTACTGTCCTCATGCGAAACTATAAACGGATCACTCAAAACTAATCTCTGTGAAAATTTCACCTGCCACAGCTCTCACTGGGTTCAGTACTGTCCCCTCAAGTACAATAGCAAACAGTCTAGCGTCAGTACAGTCCCTGAGGGACATAAATAACTGCCTTAGGTGAATTTAAATGATACGCGAAAGGGACTGATATATTCATAAACTCTGATATTGTACCTTAACGGTTTCTCACCAGTGTGTACGCACACTTGTCAATTTCGTTTCCACTCCTATCATTTGCAAGTCAATGTTTTTTTTTCAAGTGAGGGTTTTGGGCAAATGACCCTTTCATTTTCGGGCAAGGTACTTGAATTCTATGCCATCCTTCGAAGGAAATGTTAATGACGTAGACCAGTCCCATGTAGGAAGAGCTCATAACATATATATGCTCATGACATATCTCCTTGATTTCTGTGTTAATGGAGGCAAAAAGGCCGTGGAGCCTTTCCTCGGAAACGACAGCTGCCATGATAATAGGACTAGATCGTGTGCAGTATCTATATTTGGAACATCGGGGACATCACCTCTCTCCTAATCTGAAAGGGGTGGGTAGAGTATGTCCCTCCCCACAACCCCCACACACACACCCCCACACGAACATTGCTCTTATATTATATCAGATTCCCTATGCATGCGTACATGGTTTGATAACACATAACACATAATATACCAATAGTATTCATCAATTCACATGCAATTAATAAATCGTGTTTGCAAATTAAACCGACTGGTACATTATAGAAGGAAGAGGTGATATTAATTAAGCTAAAGGGCAGTTTTGTTTTTTAAAATAGTAAGTGGTAAGTCTAGGTCAGGCGATGTGAGATATGTCTCTAACACCCTTTAAAGTGTAATTATTTTAAACAGTAGGCGAATGTGGTAATTCATGCAGGATAAAATCCAAATAAGTCACATATATTAAGTTTTTATTTCGTTAAATGATATAATATGGTATTTTCCCGTATACTCATATGTATCGGCTAATATTTCAGTTAATTCCTAGGCACTAATAACTTCTACTTCTAATTAGGAAGTAGTAACTGCTTAGGAAATATTTGAATTTAAAAAAAGAGCATACACATTCATATCCACGATTAATGCGTAATTGGCACTAGTAACTTCTACTTTTCTAAAATGAGTAACTAGGCCTATTCGGAAAATTAAAGGACAATAGAAAAACATCTCCTCACATCGCCTAATATCTTAATGTATGTAGCTTATATGGCGTCTCTCCTGTATGCATACTCACATTCGACTACTGTTTAAAAAAAGTTGTGTTTTAAGGCGCAACAACACATGAAAGGTATATGGCGGCCTAACAGGAACGAAAGTGCCAGGCTGCTCATCCTCCATTTACCATCAAGATTAAAATATGAAGATTGGGCCTAGAACCTTCTTACCTGCAAAACTGCAGAATTGCTGTAAATTCTATAATAGACACTCCATTTACGATGGAGCCACGTTTCCACGTTTGCATACGCGGTCTCATGATAAAGACCTTGAATAGGCATGATAAAAAATGACAAAATGAATTATGAATGTGTGTGGGTAGATGGGGGTGGGGGCGGGGGGGTGGGGGAGGTCCGATCCCTCTGTATGTGACGGTGTCTTTGTGAGATTGCAGTGGTTGTATTTTAACCCCGCAACCTCTCGGGAACAAAATTAAAGTTAACAGATGACAGAGACATCGTATTTCTCTTATCAGGATATCTCTCACATCACCTAGACATTACCACTTGCTATCATTTAACAAAATATAACAGAATGGCTTAATATATTTCCATTTATATGGCTTCTCCCCTGTATGTATTCGCACATTCGCCTACTGTTTACTTCCTAAGCCGTTACTACTCCTAATTATTTTTTAAACAGAAAGCGAATGTGATTATTCATATAATGCGTCAAAACTGAATATGCAATGTTGACTTGTACGCATTATGTGACAAAAAACAGTTGTTGTTTGGTGTTTTTGGCTTTTTGTTGTTGTTGAGTGTTGTTTGTGTTTTTTTGGGGAGGGGGCAGTGGTTGTGGGTTGGCTGTAAATAGTGTTTTTAAAGTTGCGCATCACCCCCTTAACTGGAAAACAACGCGTGAGTGAGTGCGTGCGTGCGTGCGTGCATGCGTGTGTGTGTTTTGGTTATTACTTTTTTTTAACTTGCGCCCCACCCCCAATGTCAAATCCTTATCCGCCCCTCAGGAGGGTGCATGCTCCCAGATTTTTTCTAAAGTAAGAAGACTTTATTTTATGGATTCATGCAAACTGGATCCGCCCATGCCCCCAACCCCTGCCTAACTAACAACCAAAGAACAATCAAAATATATACGTTTCAGATTTTAGGTGGGGTGCTCCCGTTGCCCGCACTGGACCCACCCCTAGATCCATCCCACTACCACCTGTACACCCCAACCAACAAAACCTTACTATATACATATAATTATTACTTTCAGATTTTAGCCTGGTGCACCCATTACCCCCCCCCCCCCCCCCCCCCCCCGGATCCGCCTTGCCCCTCCCCGACCCAAGAACCACTTCTCACCCCAATATAGGTATGCCTCGGTGTAAGTTTATGTCTGGTTACGGCACTGTGCGTGAAAGTTATTGCGTGAACGTTATGCATAGCATCATGACAGATGTATACTCCGCTTTTTGTGAATTAGAGAATGTGTGCTAGGAATCGAAGACATTCCATGCCGATATATTATATCCACCTTAGAACACGACATCCCAGTCCATACCAGGACCCGATTTGCAATCAATTGTAACTAGAAGAACGGTATTGAAACAAAGGTTGAAGGAACGCGTTTGGACCTAAAAAAAATTCTTAAAAAAAAAAAGATCTTAAAAAAATAAAAATCTGATTGTTTGTTTTTATCTAGACTTGTATACAAATATCAAAACATATCAAATAATTGCAAAACTGTACACCAAAATTAATCCTACCCAAAATTCCTACCCCATGTAAGAGACCGTAGTAGACATGTATACAACAGCAGAGCACAACATCAGAGCTATCAAATAATGAAAAACTGTACATCAGAAACAATCCTACCCCATGTAAGAGACCATAGTCAAAAACAAGCATACACCATGTAAGAGACCATAGTCAAAAGCAATCCTCTACCCCATGTAAGAGACCACTATGGTTATGTTTTGATGTTTGTATACATGTCTATACAAAAATATAATATAACAAAAAAAAAGAAGTTTTTTTCTGATTTGTTTTTCTTTTTTTGTTTTCTTTTTTATGTTTATTTTCTTCAACCTGTGTATTGAAAATAACAATTTCTTCCAGTCATATTGTTGTGGTGGATGAGTGGTTAGCATACTTGGTCATACTTGCCTCTCGTCCCAGACGTCACAGGTTCGATTTCCTCGGGTAAGATAAGCCTACAATGAAAGTATGCCATCCTCCGAAGGAGGTGTGTAAAGTCATAGGTCCGTGTGTATGGAGAGCTATACACGTGGTAATCGGTTATTCGTAAAAAGAACTGCACATAATAAATGAAATATAAGAAACATATACATCTAATCTATTTTATAACTCTAACACAATAGCATGTGTTTTTTTCAATATCGACGTGTGCTTCAACTAAACGATTACAATACAAAACTTCCTCCCCTTAATCTGTTATAAATGGTATTTTAACAATAAAATCGCAGTAGATATGTGTTGCGTCCCTTTTGTTGTGAAACGCCATTTAGGGGCTCAGACAACAGCTGGAGCTTCGTCGGGACATAATTGACAGGAGGGGCTTCAACAACAGCGAGTGATTTGAACCCTTTTTGATTGGTAGCTGTTTGTGTTGTCCATATGCGAAGGCTTTCATACTAGATTTTAATATTTCAGACTTTTTCTTCATTTTTGACAAGTCCTTTTCACTGAGAATATTTATTGAGCTACCCGAATCAACTAGAATATTTAATTTATTTCCATTAATTGTCACATCCGATTTTGGTGGTTTTCTTTTTATCTTTTTACTGTCAATTCCGAACGTGTAATGTTCGGTGTCATCGCTGTCGCCATTTTCTTGCACTTGTTTTACTTTGCTGTTTGCATTGAAGCGTTTTCTGAAAACAGAAAGAAAATGATTCTGTTTATGGCAATAGTTGCAGCTTTTACCTACAGCTGGGCATCTTGATGTATGTGGGAAGTTACCTCCACAATTATTACAGTTTGTTTCGCGATTTTGACTTGACTGCGATTTCTGCTTAACTGACCTGGTGACGATATTTGGTATTGCTTTTGTATCCATTATGTTTAATGGCGTCCACTTCGATTTCTGATGTTCTGGTCGGATGCTTTTGTTCCATATTCCTTGCTTGTGTATTTGCCATTTCCATTGTCCTGGCCATCAACAATAAGTTACTCAGAGTTAAATCTTCTTCCAGTGCTTTTCGTCTAAGCTTTACAGACAAACAATCCTGTATAATCTGTGTCTTTATTGCTGTTTCCTTGTCATTAAACTGGCAGTATTTCTGACGTAACCGTGTCGCAAGCTGATCCGTCGTTACTGATTCTTGCTGTGTCATTTTCCTGAATTCGTATACTTCATATTCACGATTTAACCTCGGTTTGAAATATTCTTCTAATGCTTGTTTTGTTAGTTCATACGCGCTTAGGTCTCCTGTGTTTGGCAAAGTTGCGTGTATATCAAACACTTCATCTCCAGAGTGAAAAAAATGATCAAAATCGGATGATAAACAAAAAGGATATGACCATTTAAAGGTTGTTCTAAAACGGATATGGGAGCCGCCATTTTTAGAACTATGATGTCATAGTTCCATATTACCATATATGGAATATTGATAAATATCATTTAAAACGGAGAGAAACATTGCGAATGAATGCAAAAAAATGTACTGGTCATATAAAGCATTATTGCCATTAGATATTACATATTTTTCATAGTTGTGTCATTTTTTCCATATAAATCAGTAAATTTTCATATTTATAAATATTCCATATATGGTCATTTAGAACCGTTATGCCATAGCTCTCAAAATGGCCGCTTCCATATCTATGTCAACAGAAACTTCAAATGATCATATCTTTTTTTGTTTATCATCCTATTTTGATAATTCTTTCACTCTTATTCAAATTGTTCAGAACTCTCAATAATAAAGATGGTTTGGCCATGTCGCTACATTCCCTTTAAATAAACAACAAGTGTCCGACACGTTTGTTTTTCCTTACAAGAAAACGATTAAAATCCAATCTTCGTACATAATCCCAATTCACAATCCGAAAAACTATTTCATTCTCGTCGCCAATGTAATGTCGTTAGGGGCCGTATAATAATCACTAGACACACTGTTTGTTTACTGTCTTTACTCTCTGACGGTCATAGGCATTCTATTCTATTACAATCATACACACTTGCATACTGGCAGGCTTATCAGTGGTGGGAGGTGCTATGCTAATTATATGTTACAGTCAATGGATACTACAATTCTGTCTATGTGTGTGTTCCACGTTAGATCGTCTGAAATGTCAACGCAAAGATATGTTGCTGATGTTGTTGCTTTGAGTGTTGTATTATGGAGCTAGTATGTATCTTGGTTTACTTTCAGAATGCCTTCAAGATAGTTTTGGTATGCAAGTTTTGTTCTTTTGCGTGCTAGGTGTTTTATGTTTTTGTAATGTTCCTTGTCTTTTGACCTGTTTGATGTGCATTGCTTTTTGTATAGCCTATCACGTTTTCTGTACAGGCGTTTTAGTTCTCGTGTGGTCCATGGGAGTTTGTGCCTTGTCTGTGTCATTTTTGATTGGCACAAACTTCTGACATGCTGAATCTAATGTGTTTGCGAAGTCATTCCAGAGATCTTCGGTGCTAAGTGTGTCATATTTGTGGGATATAAACATAACCTGATGATAATCAAGTATCATGGACTTCATCCCATCCCAGTCAGCCCTTTTGTATAAAGATATCTGTCTGGATTTCTGAGGTTTTAGTTTGGCAGAAACATTAACATCTATCTGGACGCTGTCATGGTCACTCAAGCCTGGTATGATTGTGATTTTGTTTATGAGTGTGGGGTTGTTTGTGAGAAAGATATCAATAATGTGTTTGTCTCTTGTGGGTGTTTCTGTTGTAAATTACTATATACCAGCGTAAGAACAAGAACAAGTGTTCTACGTATAAAACACCAGCGTAACAACGGAAAAGATAGCACATCCGCTAAAGTTATACCCAGTGTATGTAGCTGTAATTCTTCTTCTTTTATTATAATCCATACGCTCATGCTTGATTTGTTTCTTTGTATGGTGTTTTACGTCATTTTCAACACTTTTTATATATGACGGTCGATTTTTTGCGATTGATGCAGATCATCCACTTTTCATGGGTAGAACCAGTACTGCACACCTCCCGTCATCGGTAAGAATCGATCCTTTCTCACTTACAAGTCGAGCTCCCAGTGGGATTCGAACCCGCAGCGGTGAGAGGCGAAGGTTTACAACGCAACGTCGTTAACCACGTCGTTAACCATTCGGCCATCATTCTTGAATTGAATGTTGTTTAACGGCTCATCAACACAGTATAGGTTATTTAGAGCCGCCCCAGAGAGAGGGGAAGGATACATAGGAATCCGGGAACCTGCCCTACTCTTATTATCGAATAGATTCCTATGGTTCTTTAACGTGCTCGGAGGATAGACCGATAAACGGGACCGCCCGGTTTACGTCCCCATCCGACGGACGAGGCTAAGGTAAAGTGTCTTGCCCAAGAACACACCGACGGAACTCAGTGGCACCACGGAGGATTGAACCCGGGGCCTCCGGTTACAAATCCGCCGCGCTACCGACTGCGCCACGCCAGCCCATCATTCTTGAACATGATAACCTCTGTAGAACCAGAACTAAGCAATGCGGATTAACTATCTTATTCTAGGATAAATAACATGGCCATGGCGAGGGCCGAACCCAAGACCTCTCGATCTAGAATCCGATGTTCTACCCCTGGACCACGCACTTCACTATTAGTTATACTAAGTAGAATCTCACATTCGTGCATGCTTACTATTTAATTTATTAAACGCGCTAGATGTAATTCAATTGATACACTTCGTCATACAATTTTATCAATTCAATACTTAACAGGCCCTGTAAGATCCTCTATTTTTTAAAGAATGGATTTATATCGCGCCTGGATATACATTCAGCAAAGTGCTGTTCGGTATCTGTATCTGTCTGTATCTGTAATGGTACGTAGAAGGGCCACTGCTGGCATATGTTCTACGGATGAGTGGAGTGAAATTAGTCGCGCTGAAGGGCTGACTTGAAGCCCTCTAATGTCTCTGCATGCACAATCCGATCTTCCAGGTGGTTCCAATTCACAAGTGTTTTCACGAAGAATGACTGTTTAAGTTGTTCAGTGTGAGCAAATGGTACTTTAAAAGACCTAGTATTATTTGAGATTCTATTGTCCAGGATAGTAGACACAATATGGTCAGTATAGTTCTTTGACTTAACTATCCGTCCTTCAGGTTTTTTTTACCAAGTAGATATTAGTATTACAGTTATTTCCCTTGTTAATCCTTAGTGATTCTACGTCACGATGTAAATAAACCACTCGGATTATCTCGGATAACATCATTTGTAGTTGTTAGATCATATCGGCTTTTCTTTTTGTTATTAACTTATTGTAGGTCTTAAAACAATACAATGTCGTGGAACTTTACGCAACAGCCGTATTATCAACAGAATGCCACCACACACTACACCACGCCAACACAGAGCCAACACTATGGCAGTTATGGGCAGCAGTTTCAAAGTGCATTTCAGCAGAATGCATGGCAGGTATTTCAGTTATGCATTTCAATAATGTAGTCGTTAATATACAGTATAGCTTATAGACACGTAAATATACAGTATAGCCGATAGACACGTAAATATACAGTATAGCTTATAGACACGTTCATTTGTAAAATGCATATCTGTAAAATGCATACCTGTATGCTTAAATTCAAATTGCTGGACCTTTCTTTAAACATTAATGCATGAGTTGTCAGTATTTATTTTTTAATCTGTATAACGCATTTTAGCGAGCTTTTCTGTAGACGTTTTCGGCGTGCAGTTGAGTCCGAGAAAGGTTGGAGTCTCTCGTTCAAAGTAGATTACAGTTGATTGCAGCAGTAGATTAGAGATGGTGGCACATCAGTGTAGAAATCCCTCGCAGAGTCTGTTGAAAGTTAGCTATTCCAAGTAGATTACAATGTCCAATAGAAGATTTTGACCAATCGGATTGCCTGCAGAATTGTGACTAGGTCAATCCGATTGTCGGCTCGAAAAGATGATTTGAAGCTCCCCGACCAATCAGGATACAGGAGATTTGAAGCCCATCCAGTAGGTCAGTCCTGTTGATTGAGAATCCCGTGGTTGTTGTCCCGTGATGTTTACGTCCTAGAACGTAACACAGAATGGTGGACGACCCCCGGAAAGTTCCCCAACTTTTGCGGAGGTGATGTTACGGCGTCCCCCATTCTGTGTATGCTCCATGGTCTCCTCCGCCATATACGCAGTCGTATGCTGGGTTATCAATCCTCTTGAACTGATATAGTGACTCCAGCATACGACAAGTGTAGATCTCGCAGGTTGAATGTATCCATGGTGATTATATGTCCCAGTAGATTACAAAAAACGGCCCTGAGAAGGGCCATGGTAACAGAAGGGCCATGGTATCACCCTAATGTGGGGTGGATACCATATAGGAACGTGTTTCTACGCTTTCAACGTTTGGCTCGCTGGGACCGAATGAGCAGAAACAAGCCACACCGGGCCCGACGTTGATGGTGGCCGATGATGGTCGTCACGTTCCGGATCCCCCTGCAGGACGCGTCGACATCGCTTGAAGAAACTTAGTGCTGATGAAAACTAAAACACTCCGTCGTAGATGGACACGTCCTGCTGGTTCGGTGGTATGAAAGGGAATGTGTTGAGTTTCACAGATATATGCTCAGTTAATATACTAGATAAAGTCACAGCTAATATATGGTTATACCGTTAAGTGTCATAAATGTAGGCACAGTTAATATATGGTTATACCGTTAAGTGTCATAAATGTAGGCACAGTTAATATAGGCTTCTACTGTTAAGTGTCACATATATGTATAGACCCTGTTAATATAGGTTTATACTGTTATGTGTCATATATATAGGCCCAGTTAATATTATAGGTTATTGCATTTGTATGGCTAAATATGACTTGGAACGAGTTGTTTTGGCAAAGGACGACGAGCTTGCGAGTCGTCCAGCGCCAAAACAACGAGTTCCAAGTAATATTTAGCTATACAAATTCAATAACCTTTTTATTGTATACTTTCATATTGTTTTCGATCAATGTTAATTGTATGACTATTACTTTTCATTGTATTTGTGTTATTTTTATAGCTTTTGATGGAATTCCTATCTTGCCATTCATTTTCATTTTGTGTGGATGATTATTTTGCGCGAAAACGACGTCGACGCCGGATGACGTTATTAAAAACATCAAGCGATTTACCATTCGATAACGTTAAAAACAGTGGGTGAGTGACCATTTCAATTATTTTAACAATTTTTGCCATAAAAGGTTGAAAAAACCCCACATATTTTGTTGTTGACACTATAGGAAGGATTCCGTTATTTTTATTTGAAAGTAGTTCCTTATTTCTATTTCGCGGCTCTTAGCAAGCACGAGCAAAAGTTCCCGTGCAATATCAATGTGTGCAATATCGTAGAATATTGCACACTTAGCTCAATGCAAACTAAACGGGACAATATGAAAGTATACAATAAAGGTTTATATGGTTAAGTGTTTACATGTTTAGGCCTAGTTAATATAGGTTTATACTGGTAAGTGTCATATATATAAGTAGGCCCAGTTAATGTAGGTTTATATGGTTAAGTGTCATATATATATAGAACCAGTTAATATATGTTTATATTGTTAAATGTCATATATATATAGACCCTGTTAATATATGTGTATACTGTTAAGTATCATATATATAGGCCCAGTTAATATAGGCTTATATTATTACCGTATGTGTCATATATATATAGGTTTATACTGTTATGTTTTACGATACCAAAGCGGTGTTTATTTTCTCCTCTATTGTCTTTGACCGTTTTCAGGCCTATAACATGAGTGAGGAACAGCAGCTGGCTGACCTGTTTGCCCGGTTTGTCAGTTCCTCGGCGGCGAACGCTGTAAGTATGTTCTGTAAATCATGTTACCTTAAGTCATTTACATACACGTTAGTTTCTGAAGTCCTTGTGTGAACTAACCGTTTGTGTTAGGCATAATGATAACAATGGTGTATAGGTTTTAGATGCGGGGTATTATGCATGGGTTATCCATGAATATAACCGTATTAATCTAGTAAACATTTTATAAAGTTTGAGTTTTCAATTGTTTTCTTTATTCTACCAAATATTTAAATCTATTATTTGTGCAACTTAATCCGCAGTTAATAATATATACAAACAATTTGCTGTGAACTGTTCTGCTGTGAACTGTTTTGCTGTGAACTGTTCTGCTGTGAACTGTTTTGCTGTGAACTGTTCTGCTGTGAACTGTTCTGCTGCTGTGAACTGTTCTGCTGCTGTGAACTGTTCTGCTGTGAACTGTTCTAATAATTGATATTATTGATTATACAGATACGAGTTATGTAAAAAAAATAACGATACGTCACGAGTTTTAAACAATTCAAGATTGCCGTGTGTCCCTTTAACATAAAAACACCGTTGCCTTGGTATAACATTGTCTATAATACAATGTATTTCCCCATACATTTACCAGAGGGCAAATGGAATACAGTCAGAGGATCTGTGTAGGATTCTAAACGAAACCCAGTCAATCCGGCAGTACTATGGCAGTAAGTAGTTATATTTTATTTTGTTCATACGGTGTTCCGTTAGGGCCATCATACCATCGCGTATCGACGTTTACAAACCTTCACCCTGGGATGAAAATTGAAATATATATAGAGCCCTGCATCCCTATAGTACAAGATACAACTCAGATTGGTGGACATATCCACAAGCCCTATACGTCAGCCTAATGATAGAAGAACAAGAGGATCCCAGCGCTTGTATCATTCAGCAACACAAAGCAGGGTCTATCGTGTCCATGGGCTACTAGACATCACCGCTGTGTACAAAGTTTTAAACTGCAAATTGTGACACATTTTAACTGTAAATACAATTGGAAGGGGCGACTGTCTCATTCCCATTAGAGGTCAATAGTACAGTCTTGATGAAGACTCCTGACCTAGTTCAGGAAGAAGAAGAAGAGTACCATAGTACCATCGCGCTTCGACTCGTAACGTCGATACACGATGGCCCAAACGGAACACCGTATGATCACGATATGACGTTTTTATACTATTTGCTCCTGTCATACTCTTGTTATGTATCACAGTAACATTACCCTGCATTGTGGCGGCGGTAAAACGTCTCCCCGTGCTTGCAATCATATCTGTTAATTATTCCGGTATTTGGAGATTGCTGAGCAGGATATTTGTATACAGATATCAATTGTACATTCTCAAATACTTCGTTTTCTTAATTTAATTTCGAATATTTGGTTCCACTACTCCAGCTTTTTAAGGCTCTGAATATTGTTTAATCATCCTTACGATTTGAATGTTTCTTGTGATACACAGGATTCATTTATAACCTTTGCTCCCAACTAAATTCCATTGTTTTTATTTCGCCCAATGCGTAGGACAATGTGCCGCTGGCCATGGAATGGTGTGCAAATACCAAATTGTTCCATGTTCATTGCCATATGCATCATCTCTTCGGGGATGGCTCATTTGCATTATGAACACTGATACTATTTAGTTCTGCTCAACTAGGGGCTAGAGGGCGTGAACGTTAGTAAGCACTTTTCACTATGGTTCATGAACTCAATCAATCGCGACTTGAATTTTTTATATTTATCGTGTTCGACAATATCCAAATTTCTCCTTTCATACACGTTTCATTGCAGAAACAATTAGCTTATAACGATTTGTTTGCTTAACGTGATTTCAGCTCATTTACTACTTACTACATCGAGGCCATCCTTAAAAAAATATTTGTTTGCTGTGTACCGACCAAGGATTTCACATTATGTGGTCCGAGTATTAACTTTCGTACTTCATCCAAACAGGGAAAACGGGGTTGGCTGGGGTATGAAATAAAACCTTAATTTCCGCTTATTTTTTTTCATATTGTAAAATTGAAACATTTAATAGGTAATTGTAAACAGGTTACTATTATCGCATTTGTTTCAGTATAATAATGTTTTTAATCGGTTATAAAATCTGCTAATATAAGCTTTCCCATCGCTTAATGGAATTAAAGCGGGACCACGTAATGATAAATGTGTGGGTAGGTAGGTGAATGTTTTTGTCAAGGACAGTAAACACATACTGAAGATAGTCACACAAATTAATTTCAAAGACTTGCTATAACAAGTTTGTGGCAGGGCCCTTTTTCGTGGGTAGGTAGGGAAACAGCAAACCAACAATGTTTTATGGTCGGTCTGATGCTTCTTGTATGAACCCAGAAAAGAAAGAGGAATATGTTACTGCGTTATAATGAGCATTAGAGATTTTTACCGCAAGTAAAAAACGTTTGAGCAGAATACTCAAAAACTCCAACTTATCTACAGCTCTGGGAATAGAATTGCTCTATTTTAATTCTATATGATAGTCATTACCTAAGCGTTATATATATTTTATATGGTCTTCTGTAGAAGTAGTTATTCAATCGGAGTTGTTATATTTTCATCTTTAAACATAGTCATTCAGTTTAAGTTGTTACCTTTTATATGTTCACTTTAAAGTCATTCAATAAACCTTGTTATAGCTTTTTATATTTTCATATTTTAACATAATCCTTTAAGTTATTATTATCTCATTATTTCAGTCACATGGAGTCGGGAATTGTGCAGGTACGTAGTATCATCACCTGAACCGATTGTTAACTCAGACACAATCTCTGTGTATACTATGTTGGCACTAGACACGATTGTTCGCTGAGATGTAGCGCTTCCGTGGCCGGGAAGGTAAATACGTTGCTTTTGAAACCTTCTCGCCTCTCACCGCTCCGGGTTTGATGGGAGCTCGACTTGTTAGTGAGAAAGTGTCGATTCTTACGAATGGGATGGCGGGTCGTATACAGTACTGGTTCTACCAAGAAAATAATTGGTGGTCTGCCTTCACGACAAATGGACACTTTCTCACTAACAAGTCGAGCTCCCAGTGGGATTCGAACCCGAAGCGGTGAGAGGCAAGAAGGTTTCTAATCAGCAGCTTTTCCATCCCACCCGCAGAAGCGCTACAATGTGCTGGGAATGACTTAAATACATTCAATCAACCAACATCACTGTGTTGTATTACAAAGCTCCAAAGTCTCCTTTAACTCGCTACGTGTTTCTGTAAGTTAGTAGGAGTTATTGTTTGGGTTGCTTGTTTCCGCCAAAGCTTCTTTTTTTTGACTTTTCAGACAAAATTTATCTAATACCTAAATAAGTTGTGTATCAGTATAACAGATATTTTAGTGGTAAATACCTTACTTTTCAAAATCGGTTGAGAAATATGTTTCATGTGCTAAAGCTGTTTTTGATAGGGCATTTTCAATTCAAAATCTGCTGCATGAACAATTTGATTTCTTTCGATTTCTTTTAGAATTTTTATCTAAACATGGTTTTAGATAGTTAGATATTCGTAAATAGAGACACCCAGAAAGTTTTATAGCAAAATCTGAAGGCTAACTGAAGTTATTTGAAATTTCTTAATTAAAAAATCATTTGGGCTGTAAAATATTTATTT
Source organism: Cyrtodaria siliqua (assembly GCA_037043455.1). Classification (NCBI taxonomy): domain Eukaryota; kingdom Metazoa; phylum Mollusca; class Bivalvia; order Adapedonta; family Hiatellidae; genus Cyrtodaria; species Cyrtodaria siliqua. The sequence goes on along the minus strand of JAWPHD010005393.1, from coordinate 146,219 downwards.
CTCAACCGATTTTCAAAACTAAGGTACTTATGTTTACCGCTACAAATACCAGTTCTAATGATTTATTATTGCTCAAGCTACTACAGAAAAAACCTTTGGCTGAAACAAGCGCCCCGGACAAAAGTTCCAAGCATACAATGAGCCACTTGATTTTTCTGGTTGCTTCGCAAGTCAGAATTAAAACAAAAAACACGTAATAAGTGTTTATATTATTTATCAGCTTGGTCTAGAACCGTCAACGTAGTAGTCTAATCGTATTTTTTTTTTTTTTAAGTAGCTGTCCTTCTTTTAGATATACGTTTAGTTTATAATAACAACATAAAACATCTGATTTTTACCTTTCTTTATAACAACATAAAACATCTGATTTTACCTTTCTAAATTATAACAACATAAAACAGCTGATTTTACCTTTCTAAATTATAACAACATAAAACATCTGATTTTACTTTTCTAAATTATAACAACATAAAACATCTGATTTTACCTTTCTAAATTATAACAACATAAAACATCTGATTTTGACCTTTCTTTCTTTCAGTGTGCTGATGGCCATGTTGGATGTATCCTTTATTTTGGCTCTGCTCACTACTTATCGTATGGTTGTAAATAAGAGGTGGTATTTACCGTCTCACACCACAAATAATTTTCCATAGGGTCCCATTGTAATGTTTTTGTTCGCAGCATAAACAAAACTTACATGTATTTATGCTTAAATTCTTCATTGATCCAATATCTGCAATTTAAAACACAATTAACAAATATTTACCCGATTGAACTTTTTTTTAATTTCATGTTTGCCTATCAACATTTAGAAAAACATACAACTCCGTGGTGATTAGACCCATGATGTGTAAAATGAGGCAGAATTAGCTAAAAATCTTATATCAACATGCATTTTTCTGTGATCTCTTCATAAAATGCTGTAGATTTAGAACCTGGTAAAGATAAATCAATGTATAAAGGTGTAGCACACCTATTGCAACACAGGAAGTGTCGGCCTGGGGTAGAAATCAATGTATAAAGGTGTAGCACACCTATTGCAACACAGGAAGTGTCGGCCTGGGGTAGAAATCAATGTATAAAGGTGTAGCACACCTATTGCAACACAGGAAATGTCAGCCTGTGGTAGTCGCATAATGGCGTCAATAAATAATTCTCATATCTTTTTGTAAAAAAAAGCATTTTCACTAATTTAAAGTGCTATTTTTGGTTTATATCACATTGTTGATCTTTTTGTTACATTTTTCAAGCATTGTCATGTTAAAATTGTGAGTTTTTAATTTATTTTGCTTATATGAAAATGAGTGTATGAATACAATATTATGGCATCTCAGTGTTTATGTTTTTAAAGGGAGCATTCATTCATGAGACAAGTTCTTTCTCAGAAGATACATGACCCCCATTTTTCTGTGGATTTTTTGGCAGCATATATGTCATTTGTGATGAGAATGTAAGTTATTCATTGTTAATTTGGGCCTAGACCTATATGAATGACAACATGGCATTTAAATTTTAATTCACACACAACTCAATGCAACAATCAATGGGCGTGTTACACCTATAAGCGACTGTTTTTTTAAATTTACCTCCTTCATCTGTAGGGCATGAGTATTCAAGGGAGATAATAGTGGTGTGAGCGTTAACAATATTGCTCCAGTATGCCGCGTGCATGCAGTGTCTTTATATACACTGTCACGTTTATTGGGATGACAGTAGGGTAAGAGTGAGGTTTGGTGCACCCTTGAACCTGGTTTAAACCCCACATCGGCCTTATTTTGTCACTGACCGTTCCAAGGCGGTAGCCCTAATGTCATCCCTTTTGTGTTTGTGGTCTTATTTGGCCTTTTATTTATCTTTAAAGCTGTTCTTTGTTTTTGTGTGTTGGTGGTTGACTGTCGTCCTTGAATGCTACTTATCCTGTTCGAGTTTTATATCTACTTTTTCTTTTGTTTTCCGCACCTAATCTGTTTATTCGACACACCTTTACATATTTCCGCTCCTTTTCTAGCAGCTCTATTTCCACATATCGATAGAGCTTCTTTTCTGAAACTGAGGATGAATCCAGGAAGGAAGGGTAATATGTCCTTTCTGCATAGATTTTTGCATTGCAAAGCATTTTTAATTTATTTTCAACACACTGCCTTTACATTTAAATGCCATGGCATACTACTAATGACATACAAGTACAGTCTAGATCATCTGCAATGCTTGCTTATTTTTAATACAAACGTTTGTATTTAAAACTCAACCGTCGACGATGATCAATACTAATAAATTACAGTAGTCCTTCATTCGCGACATCTCGTTGACTTCTTCAAAACATAATCCCGAAGAATGAGGGAATTTGCCAAGTTTGCACGATTGCGTAGTCCTTAACAAAAAAAACAGAGAAATCCTGATGGCTTCATGCAGTGGGCGGAGTTTAACGAACTACAATGTTGCCTATTGGCCTGGCACCGTATGTTCAGGCAGCATGATGTCGACAACTCGAAATTCATCGAAGCGGAAGAACTAGCCAGCGTTATCAGAGCATTTGGTATGTAATAAACATAACAGACCTAATACAAAATGGAAAATGTGAAATATCAGGCGGGACAGTGTGGTAACTTTATGAAATATTCTTGCCTCTCGCCGCTATGGGTGCGAATCTAACTGGGAGCTGGACTTGTCAAGTGAAACAGTGTCGATGCTTACGGATGACGGGAGGAATAAAGTACTGGTTCTACTCAGGAAAAACGGGACTGTCTGTCTCTACTACAAAAAAATCAACCGTCACATATGGATATTAACATATGGATATTAACATGTGGATATTAACATATGGATATTAACATGTGCTATATAAATAACGTCACATATGGATATTAACATGTGCTATATAAATAACGTCACATATGGATATTAACATGTGCTATATAAATAACGTCACATATGGATATTAACATGTGCTATATAAATAACGTCACATATGGATATTAACATGTGCTATATAAATAACGTCACATATGGATATTAACATGTGCTATATAAATAACGTCACATATGGATATTAACATGTGCTATATAAATAACGTCACATATGGATATTAACATGTGCTATATAAATAACGTAAAACACCATTTAAATAGACGGACTTTAAACACACATAGTATATAGATGTTCATAGAAAATATGCTTTATTCATTTTAACTTTACAGTTTTTCGTGATACGCAAAACCATACATACACATTCACTATACACGTGAATAATGATGGTGTATGACAATACATTCAACAGTAATTATTATATTATAGGAATAAATGAAACAGACATTAATCACAATATAAAGTAGGGAATTAAACACCCAAACAAGAAAATCCAATTTGCTTAAGCGTAAGTTCATTCACAGTTAAGTATTATTATTATTTAAACTACTCAGCTAAAACTCTTTACTGATAACTTTACTTGCATGAGTATTTCTGATTTGATATTAGTATATTATAATAGAAGCATATAATAGTATATCTATAGAACTGCTTTAAATACAGTGTTCTGAATACAAGGGACATATAAAAACAAAATGAGTCTTTTCTTCTACTTCATTCAAGTTGCAAGCTTACATACACGATTATTTCTTTTTATTCTTTCCCTGCCGATTCTACCAGTATGAATACGTAAATTATGTGTCGATATGTGTAATTTTGTTAGAGAGGTGCGTAAACTCCTAGAGATAATGGTATCCAAGTAAGGTTCAGGTGCAAAGCTTTCGTTAACTTCTTTATACAATGTTCATACATAGTTCCATTTCAACTCAGAACTTACTACTAATTTAATTCTCTTTCCAATTGTGATACTTTGAGCAAGAACGGAATTTAATGAAAAGTATCCATTGATTTTGAAAGAAAATCCAAATTCTTGATACTCTTTACTTAAACAGTATTTTATAAGCAAATAATTTAGAAATCCACACAGCAAATACTCAATGATTCAGCATGTTCTCTTGTTCGGCAACAAGAGAACAAACTGCTAAAATTATTGTAAAACTATATTGTTAAAACTGCTTACAAATAAGGGATGATTTAGAAAAGATGAGAAAATAAAAACTCAACATTTTATTTAATTATATGCAAGCAGGTTTAAAGTCAAAATAATTCTGAATAATTAAAGATACTGATTTAAGTGCTTGATAAACACGTCAATACTTCCATGTGTCCCTTTAAAAGCAAGATGTAAGTTTATTGGTGTTGATCAACATGGCTGACCACAGCTGGATTTTGACCGGAACCAGGCCTGGTTATCTATTTACATTTTTAGCTCTACTAGATGGATTGTCATGAAACTTTACAGGAATGTTGCCCATGATATCTAGTTGATCCTAGCAAATATTCACGTTGATGTGAAGTTCAAGATGGCCACCAAAACTAAAAATAGATTTTTAAAAAACAAGTTTGTAGCGACTACTTCTTGAAAACTATAAGTGATATTGGTATTGGACTTTTTTTTTAAATGATCAGCATGACATGTTGTTGATCCTTGTCGAAAATTATTTTTATTCTATGTTAAACATGGCTGCCAGCGGCCATCTTTGTTTACATAGAGTTCTATAGTAAAAACTTGTAGCGACTGCTCCTCTGAAACTACTTGATGGATTTTCATGAACTTCACATGAATATTGCTCTTGATGTTTAATTGATCCTAGCAAAATTTCAGGTCGACATGAAATTCAAGATGGCCACCATGGCTAAAAATAGATTTTTAAAACACAAGCTTGTAGCGAGTACTTCTTGAAAACTTATAAACTTGTGCTATTGATATGGGACTTTTTCTAAAATGATCAGCATGACATGACGTTGATCTTTGGCGAAAATTATTTTTATTCTGTAAAAAGTCGTCCCGACAAAAATCCGTAGAGTTATTACTTACTGGTCCTTTGGGGTTAACAAGTTCAGTCTTTATGGTTTTAAAGTAGAATACTTAAGCCGGTGGTAGGGTGTGTGAGAGGTCTTGCACCTTATATTACCTCTCACAAACAGATAAATAAATAGATCAATAAAAAAGAGTCTGATACTGTTCTCTCTTCTTTGTGTTTGTTGCTTCCAAGGGATCCCATTTTCAATGTTTATAGATCTGTCTTCACACACACTTGGCCTTTCCGAAAAGAAAATTTCAATCACCAGATAAATAGTATGAATTATGGATTTCCTAGCATTTATTGCAAAACGTGCTTTCTAATACTGTGTTTTGTTTGTAGGGTACAGGGTCAGCCGCGAGGTAATGACGACTCTGCTAAAGCGGTATTCTAGAGCCCAGGCTGATAATCATGGTAGGATCAAGACGTTGATCGCCTTTGACGACTTTGTGTCTTTGTGTGTTCGACTTCGAGCTTATACAGGTGAGGGTCATATATGTTGCGGTATTCTAAATATAGCATGGGCTTGGCCACGCCCATTTCCAAGATGCCTCTTTCCAAGAGTGACCTGAGCCAGAAGTGAAAGTTCACACAACTTAAAACATGCCAGATAAATGCAAAAGTACATTTTCAAAGTTGTTAATTAATTGATAAATAACATTTATTAAAATGAGAGCATTTATTTTTACCAAATGCATTTTTTAAACATTGTGAGATTAACCTCCACGGAAAAACAGATAAATATTTACTGCGGTTATGCATGTAAACAAATATGGCGTCCCTCATGGAAAGTTCCAACCTCCGCGCAGGGATATTGTAGCCACTCATCCCTGCCACAAATCACGTGATGATAGCTGAGGCCATGTGATTAAAACAATGGCGATACACTAGGTAATGCTTGAAACTAGGTGATGCTTTGTACAGCAAACTCTTGCCGTAACCAACAGGCGATTGACGATAACATCGATCATCACCTTCGAGAAGATGTTGAAAACATTCAACCTGGTTTTGGCTTTGGTGTAATCTGTTATTAACTTTACGCACAGCTTCTGTAATGTGTTCAACGGAATACATGTTTGTTTACAAGAACTGTTACTTAGTAAACGGTGTATATGTTCGCTATAATTGATTTTCTTTTATATAAATAAATTATTTTTGTACCCAGATACTGTTTCTATGCCCCCCGAAATGGGGCATATAGTAATCGCACCGTCCATCTGTCCGGATTCCGTCCGTCATTCCGCAGTTTGTGTCCGGACTGTAGAAAACCCCTTCATGGATTTTTGATTAACTTGGCACAGTGATCACCATTACAAGACGACACAGGTCCGTACCTCAAAGGCCAAGGTCACACTTGAAGTTCATAGGTCATAAACAGGTACGCAATTTCGTGTCCGGACCGTAACGTCCCAACCCCTACAGAGATTTTTAAATAACTTCGCACAAGTAATCACCATGACAAGATGATGTGTCGCGCGCAATACCCAGGTCCGTACCTCAAAGGTCAAGGTCACACTTGCAGTTTATAGGTCAAAAACAGGGTGGCATATTCGTGTCCGGACCGTAACGTCACAACCACTGCAGGGATTTTTAAATTACTTGGCACAAGTGATCACCATAACAAGACGATGTGTCGAGTACAGAACCCAGGTCCGTACCTCAAACGTCAAGAACACACTTGTAGTTCATAGGTCAAAATCAGGTACGAAATTCGTGTCCGGAACGTAACGTAACACCCCTGCAGGGATTTTTAAATAACTTGGCACGAGTGATCACCATAACAAGATGATGTGTTGGGCGTAAAACCCAGGTCTTCAAGGTCAAGGCCACACTTGGAGGTCAAAAGTCAAATTGTGTCTTGTCAATAGCTCTGGCATTCATGGACGGATTTTCAAATAACTTGGCACAAGTGCTCACCACAACAAGACGATGTGTCGTGCACAAAATCCAGGTCCATGGCTCCAAGGTCAAGGTCATACTTAGAGGTCAAAGGACACTTCGGGGGCATTTGTCGTTTATAGTGATATTTCTTGATCATACTATTTTCCTATATTATGATCAAATTGACCTAAAAAATATTTAACCAAAAAATTAAACCTAATTGGATTTCAGCTATAAATGTGCGTGGTGGCAGTGATTACTGTAACAGAAAGGGGAAGTAACCACTGTGGGGAGTTTGGGAAAGTTCTGTAGGGGAAACATGCTGAATTTTAACTTTTAGCACACTGGACTTGCCTTGAAAATAAGACACATCTTTTTTAATTTGTTTGGTCAGTTTTATTTTTTATCTTCGGAAAAGCTTGCATTGTGACCTATGGGAAAGCAATTAGTGTACCGCAACATATACCAGTCTATTGCATTTCCCATATACCTACCTTGTAGCCTCAACGAATTGGGGATAATGTAGTGCTTTCAGTCTCCAATAGTGCAAATATACCATCAGGTGTATCCATAAAAACGCCAATTTCAGGCAAAATATCCTAAATGAACATGTTTTATGATGGAAATATAACATTTTGATGTTTATGGGGATTAGTTATGATTTGGGTAATTTAATCCAATCAGAATCTACCTTACAATCTGAATTGTTTTGTTGAACCAATGGCCCTCTTGTTCATCTTTATGAAGATCATAAAGTGAGCGATTCAGGGCCCTCTTGTTTTATTTTAATATTATCTTTGTTGTCTTGTTGTTTTGTTTTCTCATAAATGTTTTTACTTCATGGGTGCAAATCTCAGCGGGACAGATTTGTTCTGTTTCATTGGTTCTCTATTTTGCTCAAACGGTGATTGAGTCAGTAGAGCGATTCAGTGCCATTTTGGCCCTCTTGTTTTGACATGTCTATTGAACTGTAATTAGTATAAATGCTGTCTACTGTCCATGGTATTAACAATGAACACAATTTTATTTTTCGTTTAATGTTGTTACCTGGACCATATTGCATGGGTAAATAAATAAAATGCATATTATTTTTTACAGAAAATTACAGTGTTTACTGTAGGAGTCCCGATGTTTGATCTGTGGTAGAAATGATGTAAACATTAAACAATGTAACATATGGTAACGTAACGTAAATAAAAGCAGTAGCTTCAGGAAACGGTTGGGTTTACCACATGATTTTAAATGTGCAAATTGTCCGTCGATAAAGAATTGAATTGGATTTTATAGTCGCACCAATAGTTAAGGTCATATAGCGACTTTCCAGCTTTCATTGGCGTAGTAAGACCCCAGTTGCTCTGGGCAATTTTTACAGGCGGGCACATGGGTAGAGCCACCAACGTTCCGCAAGCCAGCTTGCTAGCTTTCACACATAAAGTTCCTGGTCCCATGAGGGCTCGAACCCACAGCGGTGAGGAGCAAGTAATTTCAACTAACCAGGCGGCCACGGACGCTCTGTCAATAAAGAATAAAGAGAATTTGGTCCTTAAGTGTCATCCCTATATCGCCTCCAATCCTTTTAGCAATGTAGGAGTATCAGCAATATCCATCATTCGCAATATCTCGTACACTGCATCGCAGCATTACTCAGGTTTCCATATTGGTTACGTCATCGCGCCTTATATTCCCGCCAAAAATAAAAGCATTCAAAATCAAAGTTATCATCCAAATGAAATGTTGCAATGTTATTCAGCCGATTGCTCCATCAATAGTTTATTTACATGAAAGCAGTGATAAAACCTTCATCTGCATTGTAAAAAACAAACACTCAACGCAGAACTTCAATAAGCAAACTGACGATTTCTCTTTAAAGTTCCCGAAAATATCGATTAATTAGCGTAACTATCAAGATAAAAAAATCAGTTAAATATGCTAACTTAATTACTTGATTGAGTTATTATTAAATAATTACAAAATATCTACCTCATTCATTATACTTACCGACAAAGCTGACGATTAAAACATTGATTAGTGTTCGTAAATTCATCCTACTAATACACGATAAACGTACGTTCAATTAAATTATCCATAAACCCGTCATTTAGCCCCATGCGTTACAAATACCAATCAACGATACTGCTCTCCTTTAATCATGACCAATTTGGGCAATAAACCAAATTTAATTAGCGGCACTCACTCCCCTCATCATCTTTTGTTTACTTAACACTCAGCATATAACCTGCCAGGCATAACACAAGCCCTGTGTATTGAGTATCACGTGACCGCCTTTACTGCATCAACACGCGTCATAGCTTCAGGCAGTTTACACACAGCCAGGTAATCAGCTGTTCAGTAAGGGAAAATTGTATATTGATAGGATTAAGGGATCGCGGCAAGGGATTTAAAGCAATGCGGATACATTAAGGCGTGGCGGTAAGTCACTTTCTGAGTTGAAGGCATCGCGGCACCGCCACGCCATAAATGGCTGGGGAAAGCCCTGCAAATTATACATCTACACATGCGACGAGCGGCCATATTATTTACATAGCAACAGTGCACTATTTTCTGTGTCTTTGCATTCCGGCGATAAAAATGTCCAGATTTCGAACATACCGAAGCGCCGTGATACACATGAGGCGGGATCCCGAAGAATGATGGGAGTGGCCGAGCGTTCACGAGTGCAATATCAATATTATTAATACCCTGTCTCAGGTTTCGAACAATTATTGTTTGCCATATTTGATCTTTTAATTTAGGTCATTTTTAACTCGTCAATATTTTCAACAACGTGCGTTTCTTTTTCAGATGCCTTTCGTAAAAGAGACAAGATGATGAACGGCCAAGAAACAGGGTCGGCGCCTTTTGGTTACGACGATGTACGTATTTTGAATTAATAATTTTACTAGATTGAGGTTACTATACCTCATTCTGTCATGTTTCATCTGTCATACATTTTTAATATTTATTATTATTGATTTTGAATTATATTTTATACAAATTGCAGGAACCAATTGTTTATTTCTAAAATCTATGACAATTATGGGCTTAATATTGGATAGTTTTAAATTGTTGAAATCTCTTTTAGGCTTGGTGCCATATATGGCTTTAATACTGATACTATAAACTGAAGCGAAAAAGAAACCCAACTTGGGAATTTTCGCTATATATTGTATGTACTGCACACTTAATTCCACATAATTTTCCTAAGAAATCCCAAAATGTTTTGTAAAAAAGAAGTTGCAGTTAGTTAGAGAAAAGACACAACTGTGATGTTGTAGACGTTTTAATCACAGTACACCTTGTAACAAGAAATTCATAAATGTTGAAGTTCCTCTTTGAAAAATTGAGCCATTTCAATACTGTATTTAAAGTAAAAAGTTTGCAAAAATGTTCATCCTAAGCTTGCTCACATGCTTGAGCAAACGTGTACTCTGACAATAATGAAACTTTGAAGGAATACGATTTGCTGTGTTATGTGTTGTTTTAGTCTTTTTTTCCGAAAGTAACAATCTTACGTATTCATGTATCATTCGATTAACAGCAGCATATTGTACATACAATATATAGCGGAAGTTCTCGAGTTGCGTTTATATTTCGTAATAAGTCTAACAGGAAATGTTTCATGTTAAGATAACACAACCACCAACAACACGCATTCAAAACAATCAAATACAACAAGGACAAATGAAAGAAGCCAAATATGTTGCACTACAAACATGAAGGGGTTGACAATAGGGGTTTAATAGGGGTACAATAGGGGTACCGCCTGGAAATGGTCAGCAGCAAAACGTCTGCTGGGGATTTAAACCAACTTATAGGGTGCACCAACCCTAACGCTTACCCTGTATCTGTAGGCAGCGTTATAGATTACCACGTTTATATGAATATATAAAAAGCCTCGAAAGCCACAAAGTAAGTACTCAATGACATATTAGAAGCTTGAGCAACAAGACATTAAACCATTAAGGTATCGAAAAGACAATATTTAAGACGAACATTAAAAGTTACCATCCATTTTAGGACTTAGGATTTTTGGGTCCACATTCTGTCGGATCGTCGCATAATCAAAGCGGAGGTCAATGCACTACAGGCGAACAGATGTCAGACTTATCATGTTCTTCAAAATTGTACACCACCTAGTTGAAATACTAATGCCCTTATATTCATCCTCCCCGGAGACTGACACGACCCTCTTTCATATGTCCAAAGTCACACCAACTGAAAGATCTACCAGTACACGCTCTTTCCGGCAACCGTTCTACTTTGGAACAGGCTGCCCTTGGCTACTTTCATGCTCACAAACTTAAACAATTTTAAGCAGGGTTTGAGCAGCATCAGCAACACCATCCTTTAAGTACAAGAACTATGTTTTAACCGGTTTTTAGTCCTACTGGCCAAGGGCCAGCAGAGCTGATGGGATGACATGTTATCCGTCGTCCGTCGTCTGTCGTCCATTGACTTTTACCGCGTTAAGACGATAGGGCCTTCATTTTTCATCCGATCTTTACCAATCTTTAACAGATTGTTAATACCCATGAAAGCTCGGACAAGTTTGAAAAACAGTTATAACAGACCAGGGACACTAGCATTATATGCCCTTGAATTATTGGAAAAGGCTATTTTTCATCCGACCATTACCAAACTTTGCCAGATTGTTAATAACAATGAAATCTTAGACAAGTTTGAAAAACAACCAAACCGCATTAGTAAAACCGGAGTTATGGCCCTTGATTTAGTTAAAACATGCTGTATTTTGCCTCGTTAAGACGAAATCGCCTTCATTTGGCCGGATTTAAATGCAACTTTGCAGGGATGATCTGTACCAAGCCTAGTTTTACATATCATCGGTTGAATTATTTATGCGGAGTTATGGCCCTTTTAAGGTTTTAATACACAAACTTTGTCCTGACTAGTTTTCCTGAACCCCTGGCCGGATTTCAACGAAACACTGCACGGATGATCAGTACCAATCCCAGTTTTGCATGTCGTCGTTATGTTCTGATTGACATATTTTTGGTGGAGTTACGGCCCTTTAAAGGTGTTTGATAACCAACTTTTTCTGGGCTAGTTCTCCTGAACCCCTGGTCGGATTTCAACGAAACTTGACAATCATGATCAGTATCAAGCCTGTATATCATCACCATATTCCGGTGGAATGATATTTGGCAGAATTATGGCCCTTTAAAGGTTTTAATACACAAACTTTTTTCCAGACAAGTCTCTTCAGAACTCCTGGCCGTGTTTCAACGAATCTTGGCAGGGATGATGAATACCAATCCTAGTTGCGTCTTTCATTGCCGTGTTCTGGTTGCATGATTTTTGGCACAGTTATGGCCCTTTTAAGGTTTTAATACACAAACCTTTTCCAGACTAATTCTTCTGATCCCCTGGCCGGATTTCAAAGACTCTTAACGGGGATGATCAGTACCAAGCCTAATTTCGCATTTCATGGTCGTGTTCCAGTTGAATGAATTTTGGCAGAGTTACGGCCCCATAACGGTTTTAATACACTAACTTTGTACAGTCTGTCTTGAACCTCTTGCTGGATTTCAACGAATCTTACCACTAGCGTTCGTTTAGTGCAGTGTGGCGGCTGTAAAAAGTCTCCCCGTGCTACGAATCAGTAGTGCTATTTTTTACTGGTCCTTTGGGACCAACAAGCCCAATATAGGTGGCTTTAAAGTAGAATACCGCTTAAGCCGGTGCTAGGGGGCGTGAGAAGTTTTGCTTCTTTCATTACTTCTCATGAACAGACTCAATAAAACCGAGTCTGCTGCTTTATTCTCTGAATTGTGTTTGTTGCTCTCAAAGGATCACCTTTATCAGTATTTATTAACATGCACACTAGCATTCGTTTAGTGCAGTGTGGCGGCTGTTAAAAGTCTCCCCGTGCTACGAATCAGTAGTGTTATTTTTTACTGGTCCTTTGGGACCAACAAGCCCAATATAGGTGGCTTTAAAGTAGAATACCGCTTAAGCCGGTGCTAGGGGGCGTGAGAAGTGTTGCTTCTTTCATTACTTCTCATGAACAGACTCAATAAAACCGAGTCTGCTGCTTTATTCTCTGAATTGTGTTTGTTGCTCTCAAAGGATCACCTTTATCCGTATTTATTGGCAAGGATGATCTGTATCAAACCTGGTTGCGTATGTCATTGCCATGTCTGGTTGAAGGACTTTTGTCAGAGTTATGACCCCTTAAACTTTATCTTTAGCCAGTAGAGCATACACAGGCCCTCTTGTTATTTTGTAAATCCTCACTACAGTTATTTTTAACTAAATTATGTAACACCTCACCACTTTTGCACCACTTTTGCATTCACACTTTACCTTTAAACAAGCCGAAGCGCAGCTGGCTGCACAATTATACTAGAAATTGGATGTTCCAGGATGTATAGATAAATAGATAGATAGTTCTTAGGTTACTTTTATATTGTGAAAGTCGATCAGGGTTACGATAATAAATTTTACAAAGGTTTTTCGAAGTTTATGGTAACGGTAGTCCTTTAAGTTAACTCCCCAACAAGATCTAGTAAAAAAGGAATAAGTTCAGAAACGCATAAGGCATAATATGTTGCTCAGGAACACCCACGTCTGAGTAAAATTAACAATGTCAAAATTAAAATCATTTCTCTTTTGCATACATTTTTCTTATTTTTAAGCGAGAGAAACAAATCGAGAAAAGAAGCGACATTATCAAAACTACTAGCTTTGTTAAGTTAAAGTTCTTGAGGATATAATATTAACCATAGTAAAACTTTCTGTTCTGTTTAATGTATGTATATCATAAGGATCCAAGAGATGTTATTAAACCTTAACCCGCTACATATACATAATGAACTGTTCTTTCTTTGAATTAAGACCATTCCATTTATGTGACAAAGGTGTGTTTTGGGGGGAAATTACTGATCAGCAGCTGGACATTGTAAACCCTGATCAGTTACTCGCGAGTTACTAGCAGACTGATCTGGGTTTACAGTGGACGCAAAGGCTATTATAGTCGTGCTTAGCGGTTTAAGGATTAAAGGCTTTGGTGATATCTGCCCTAGTGTATGGTGAAAGGCGCATCTGATGAGACCTGTTTCACAGCATTACAAATCAAATTGGCGAAAAGATGTTCACAGTTCGTACCCATTGGGATGCACACAATTTGTATATAAACAGTAGTTCCATACCTGACTAAAATATACTCTACCGGAATAAAAGAGCTTCGTTCACAAAATTATTGGCAAGTCCACATTTAATTGTGTAATTGTCTACATGTAAAACAGTTTATGGAATATATATGTTTATATTTAAGGGCACTGCTAGCACTGTACATTTTAAGCTGTATTTTTAAGAGAATGTTTTAAAAAATGTTTCATGTTTCTGTGCGTATTTCCAAACAAAGATGATATCTCAAACCAAGGTTATATGTCCGAAATCCACCTCAAACCAAGATTATGTGTTTTGGATATCCAAGGATATCCATGACACGATATACAAGGACATCAACCTAAAATTAAATGGTATATTTCGTATAACCACCTCAAACCAAGGTGATATGTTCGGATACCCACCTAAAACTAAAGAAATAACGTCTGTCTTTTAATATTTAAATTGCATTGTTTTCTAATTTCAGTTTCTACAATGTGTCATGTGTTTGTGAAGCCACGCACTGTGTTCTCCTAGCAGAAAATTTGCATAAAACCTTCAGTTCATCTACACTCCGCTTCCGTTCCTTCAATTCATCTACAGTCCACTTCCATGCTGTTTCCAATGGAAATACTGTAACATGAACATTAATAGATGTAAATGTCAGACAACGTTGGTTAGATTTAGGGCTATTCCATTAAAACATATAAGGGACCCCAGGAAGGCAATTCAATAGACATCTATGGTAAACCTTATTTTCTGAAATTTGGTTCTTCAAACTCAAGTTTGCGTTTGCATCTATGTACAGGTGTTCAATTTCAAAAGCGTCTTCATGGGGTTCCATGTATATTTTAATATAGCCTTTATACTTGATATACATATTAATTTTGTTATATTTTGTATATATATATTTCCTACGGTAGTTTATTGATTATCCTCATGGTAAAAAGCAAAACGTTATCCTCTTTGGTGAAATGTTTGATACCGTAGAAATAAAATAGTGGAGTACGTCAAGGAAATAAACTATGACCACTGTTATATTTGGTGTACATTAATGATAGTGTTGAATACACTCACACAATTAGTAACTATTTGCCGATGATACATGTGTTTATATAATAGTGTACTCGCTTATTATCGCTGTTATTATTCTAACTGACGACCAACAAACAATCCACTAATGAGCGAACATGTGGTTGTTAGAGTTGAAACAGAAACTTTGCTTATCACTAGATACATACATAAACATTCTCCTCTACTTATGAAAATATAACTATTTCAGAAAGCATTTTATGTATAGCGTTTTAAAATAACGGTTCATGGACTCGCCACTTAGATACAATTTGCCCTAAAGATATTATTAAAATTATTAGAAAAGGTATGGTAATGCGTTCATGGAATGCAGCAATTAGAATTGTGACCGAAGCCACTAAACTTGCACCTCCAGTAGTCATTGACCATGAAACTGGATGGGAATATTTGAAAACTAGAAGATATAAACCATTGACTGCGAAACTGGATGGGAATATTTGAAAACTGGACGATATAAAACATTGACCTCAAAACTGGATGGACAGATTTGAAAACTGGAAGATGTAAACCATTGCCCGCGAAACTGGATGGGAATATTTGAAAACTAGAAGATGTAAAGAAAGGCTCGTATGTGTTTGGAATCTCCTGTTCCTGATATTGTCCAAAACCTGGTTAATAACAATATACGCAACGCTGCAAACACAAGAAAAGTTCACTGTAGTTGACAGTTTTGCGCCGATTCTTTACCTCCTGCTGCAATCCGTGAATGAAGTGGTCTTTCGACTTCGTTGTCTTTATATTGTTATATTTAACTCTTAAACAGCCAATTGATTTAATATATACTGTCACTAATATATATGACCAATGACACTGATATATACACGCCTTTAGCTTATTATGGCCCCAGTTCACTGTTATTAGTGTATACTTATGTATATATAAACAGTACATATTCACTGTTATTAGTGTATACATCATGTATAACAGCTGAAAAGTCCATAACTGTTTTATTATATAACCCTCAATTTACAATTATATAAAACAGGTCAATATCAAAAAAACAATTATATAAAACAGGTCAATATCAAAAAAACAGGTCAATATCAAAAAAACAGGTCAATATCGCTAGATATTTTTTCTAAAAAATTACTTTTTAGCCAATGAAAACGCGTCTATTTATAGGTTATATAATAATCACTGTTATTAGTGTATACTTATGTATATATAAACAGTACATATTCACTGTTATTAGTGTATACTTATGTATATATAAACAGTACATATTCACTGTTATTAGTGTATACTTATGTATATATAAACAGTACATATTCACTGTTATTAGTGTATACTTATGTATATATAAACAGTACATATTCACTGTTATTAGTGTATACTTATGTATATATAAACAGTACATATTCACTGTTATTAGTGTATACTTATGTATATATAAACAGTACATATTCCGGTGTATACTTATGTATATATAAACAGTACATATACTTATGTATATATAAACAGTACATATACTTATGTATATATAAACAGTACATATACTTATGTATATATAAACAGTACATATTCAGTGTTATTAGTGTATACTTATGTATATATAAACGGTACATATTCACTGTTATTAGTGTATACTTATGTATATATAAACAGTACATATTCCGGTGTATACTTATGTATATATAAACAGTACATATACTTATGTATATATAAACAGTACATATACTTCTGTATATATAAACAGTACATATTCCGAATTAAATGTAAAATTAAAGTCCCTATCTCGCAATAAACAGGCAAAGTTTACAGCAGATGTACACCGTTTTTAATCCAACTGAAGACAAGTTATATATAATTTACATATTTTTGAAAATCCTAACTCTATAGACACAATTTAAACAGCTTTTACCAGCCAGACCAAAACCCAAAACTGGAAGTCTTTTACGCATATTCAATCTCGGGTATGTTACATATTCGTGAATAAACCTATACTTTTAATCGACACATTAACATTATTTCATGACCTGAACACCTGGATAGGGTTTGGATAAACGATTTTGTAGCGTAATTTTGCCATTATTTTGCGGGTTAGTACCTTTAAAGCCATCTTATAAGATATGTATACCATGAGTGGACATCTGTTTCTGGTAAGAAAAAAACAGTCTCTCAACAGAATCCCAGGAGAGAGGCTATGATCTCGACATGTTTAGTCAATAAATTATTATTTTGCGCATGTATTTCTCTTACTTTCTGTTATCCACATGTGACTACATGTACTAGTCTCGAATTCCTTTTCATACGCCCGTGGGGACGTATTATATCGTAGCATTGTCTGTCCGTCTGTCCGTTAACCTTTACCTGACAACTGACTGTGGCTAATAACGTCCAAAGTATAAGGTACCTTTACCTGACAACTGATTGTGGCTAATAACGTCCAAAGTATAAGGTCTACAACAATGAAACTCCAATGAATAAACCTTATGAAGGCCCATAACTCTGTGGTTCATTTCATGAATTATTTCCCTTTGAAAAGGGTTTAACCTCGAACTTAACCTTGCCTTTTACAAGTAATTGTTAAAGTATTGGGTGTAGCAGTGAAATGTTGGGCACATCTTCAACATGATCCAATGAATATATTCTATAGAGGCCCATACCTGTCTGATTCATATTTTTTTAATTATTTCCGTTTGAAAAAAGCTTTAACCTTGAACTTAACGACGGGCGTACATGCCCAGCAATGCGGTGCTCTTGTTAAAATTATAAATGATTTGTTAGCGCAATGGTATACTGTTTCAATAAGGTGTCACACGTGTATTACAACCGATTCGCAATATAAATATCATACATATAGACCACATGCTCTTGTTTTTATCACGGGGAAGGATAAAAACGCCGAACATGATACTATACAGACAATGTAGATGAACTATATTACCAATGCTACAATGAGAAAAAAAAACGTTTATGTTACTCATTGCTACAATATAACAAACAAGTTAGGTAACACTTACGCTTTACAATTATGTCCTTTTCAGGGAAAATTTGTCTTAATTCAATGTTTTCTGTGGTTACTGGATATCTGAAAAATATCGGCTTGCTGTAATGCTTCATCATACATTAACAGCATTTCGTTATAATTAGCTCACATGGGCTCAGTGTGAGCTATTATGACCGTTTTTTGTCCGTCCGTAGTCCGTTCAACTGTGACGTTTGATGTTTGTCTGCAATCTTGACTTGTCGAGCGCTCATGGTTTATTCTCTTGTTCCTCTGGGCCCGTATTCATAAAGCAACTTCAGTGGAAAATATTACTTAAGTCAATATTTAAGCATATTTTTAAATATCCATATTAACCTCTCAGGGTCATTACAAACCATCAAGTCTAAGATATTTATTTAGCTGTATGTTTTATTTATCCATAACCTTATAAGCAATATTAAGAAAACGTCTTAAATCGATAGAAAAGGGTTTTTAAAAACTTGATAAAATTTAACTTAAGATATCGCTAAAAAGCTTTATGAGTACGGACTCTGGCTTCTGCCAAGTCATTGAGTACCTTCTTTGTGGTTTTCTAGGCTATTGTTTTTTTGTATTTATATATACACGGGCATCTTTGTGTTTTACTTATATTGCCTATTAATGCTGCCTTGTTGGTTAGAGAATATTTCAAGGCGTGGATTTCTTTATTTACACTGTCCCGTTTTATTGGGATGACAGTAGGGTAAATGTGAGGTTTGATGTACCCTAGAACCTGGTTTAAACCCCCAGCGGCCTTTAATCGCCATTGACCGTTCCAAGGCGGTAGCCTCATTGTCAACCCTTGTATGCTTGTGATGTCTTATCTTGCCCTTTATTCATCTTTATATATAGTTGTCATTTGTTTCTGTGTGTTTTTGTGGTTGACTGTATTCCTTGAATGCTACTTTTCCTGTTCGATTTTTATATCTACTTTTGTATTAGTGCCTTCTCCTCATAAAAGTAGGTACAGACGTCGAACAGAAAATGTAGAATTTACAGAACATAGTTAACCATTTACAGAACATAGTTAACCATAGTTAACCATTTACAGAACATAGTTAACAAAATACAGAACATAGTTAACCATTTACAGAACATAGTTAACCATTTACAGAACATAGTTAACCATTTACAGAACATACTTAACCATTTACAGAACATACTTAACCATTTACAGAACATAGTTAACCATTTACAGAACATACTTAACCATTTACAGAACATACTTAACCATTTACAGAACATAGTTAACCAAAAACACGCATCGAAACAAACAAGAATAACAAGGAAAAATAGAAGTAAATTATGCGACATCACAAACAGGAAAGGGTTAATTATAGGGGTACCGCCATGGAACGGTTCGGTAAGGGTACCGCCATGGAACGGTTTGGTAGGGGAACCGCCATGGAAAGGTTCGGTGTGGAAAATTCGGCTCGGCTACATTGTGTTGCTAAATCATTAATTTAATTTAATGGTGATTATATTCAAAATAGTTGTACATATAATTATAATAAAGCGTACTTCTACACACAAAAAAAAGAGAAAAAAGAAAAAAGGAAAAGAGAAGACTGTGAATGTAATACATCACAATTTTGCTATGCTCCAGCAGGTCATGTCATCACTGGTAATTTTGATATTATTGATAAACCTATTCGGCATCTGCTTTCGAAAGGTCCTAAGTATAGATTACCTTCAACAATCGATTTTCTTCAAGATTTTAGTATAAAATGGTGTCGTAGAGAACTTGCGGACCCAAACTCTCTTTCTACTCGGAAAAAGTCACTAATTCGTATCTTGTTTTGTCGTGCCCTCAATGGTTTATTCTCCTGTTGCTCTGGCTTCTGCCAAGTCATTGAGTACCTTCTTTGTGGCTTTCTAGGCTATTGTTTTATTGTATTTATATATAAACGAGCATCTTTGTGTTTTACTTATATTTCCTATTAATGCTGCCTTGTTAGTTAGAGAATAGTTCATGGCGGGGATTTCTTTATTTACACTGTCCCGTTTTATTGGGTTGACAGTACTGTAAGTGTGAGGTTTGGTGCACCCTAGAACCTGGTTTAAACCCCCAGCGGCCTTTTTTGCCACTGACCGTTCCAAGACGGTAGCCCTATTGTCAACCCTTTTATGTTTGTTAGTTGGCCTTTTATTCATCTTTAAATTTGTTCTGTGTTTCTGAGTGTGTTTGTGGTTGACTGTCGTCCTTGAATGCTAGCTGGTTTTCCTGTTCAATTTTTATATCTATATTTGTAAGAGCCTTAAAGCATTACATGAATAACTATTGATGATTTAGCCGAGTTGTCTAGTTTTCCAGAGCAAACCATTTCATTCACAATAATTAAATCGTATGGATATTGAGGCTAAGTATGAAAAAATATAAAAAGATCGGACAGGGAAAGTAGCATTCAAGGAGGACAGTCAACCACAAAACACAGAAACAAACACGCAAACAGACAAACAAGAAGGCAAACAAGAAGGCAAAAGCAATACGAATTATTTGAAACACATTATGATGGCTGTATTCGAATTATGGTTTTGTTTGTTTGGTGTTTTAGGTCATTTTCAACACATGCAAGGTTATATAAGACGGTCGATTTTTTTTTGTGGTGGAGGCAGACCACCCACTTTTCCTGGGCAGAACTAGTACTGTACACCTCCTATCCGTAAGAATCGACACTTCCTCACTTACAAGTCGAGCTCCCAGTGGGATTAGAACCCACAGCGGTGAGAGGTGAAGGTTTACAAAGCAACGTCGTTAACCATTCGGCACGGTGACGCCTGTTTTCGAATTATGTTTTGACACCCATAATGTTTCCATTTAAAGCCTTTTTGCACATTGCCAGTCATTCGAATGAGACCTAAACCCTTGCAACCACACCCACCCTCACCACAAACAAACATACACATACGTTAGAAACATACCTTTCAAGACACACGCATTTTGGTGTCAAATCGCGCTCACACTCTTACATTCTACGTTCTCAAGCATTCTAACAATTTCACCAAAATTCTTTTGTTTGCGATATTTTTAATAAAAGTTAGTATATTTCATACCAAAACTCAATAAAATTTAGTATAGTTTAACCCGGATGTCCGCATCTCGCTTCGGTATATTGTGTGACAAATGAATTCAATTAGAATATAGGATCATATGCGCATTATTACGAGTATACTTCAAAGCTAAATTTTATAAAATTCTTTCCAGAGACCGTCTCTGACTTCAGGGGTGATCATCACACTGAACCTCAAACTAAGGGTCAACCGCTCCTTGTGTCCCATCTCGGACTTCAGGGTGATCACCACACTGAAACTCTAAGGGTCAACCGCTCCTTGTGTCCCATCTCGGACTTCAGGGATTATCACCACACTGGATCTCTAACTTAGGGTCAACCGCGACTTGGGCCCCATCTCTCACTTCAGAGGTGATCACCACACTGAAACTCTAACTAAGGGTAAACCGCGCCTTGGTCCCCATCTCAAGCTTGACGAGCAACTTCTTATGGGGTGTATGTGTCTCAACTTATTTGTTTTTCAAGAGCTTGTTCTCGGGTTGAGGACTTTAATATTCGTAATCTTTGTATAACTTAAAAGCTACTCAATCAGGGTTACCGTTACCATAAACTTCGTAAAACCTTTGCAAAATTTTATTATCGTAACCCTGATCTTCTTTCCAAATATAAAAGTAATTTAAGGACTCTTCTGCGACAAGGACTATCACAACCTGAATTCTATGGTGATGTGATTTATAAACTTCGTAAGATTCTTGGTCATGATCACTTTCATACTATCTGTTAAACTTGTTAAAAAGGACCCTTTTACAGTTCGCCACTATGCTTTCCTCTTTAATTTTACGATGACCGGACAGGCTGTGGACCCTATGATGACGCCTACCTAAATCCCATTGGGACGGTGGCTTTTGATGTTCGTCTATGATCTTTCTTGTCGTGCCTTTAATGGTTTATTCTCTTGTTGCTATGACTTCTGCCAAGTCACTGAGTACCTTCATTGTGGCTTTCTAGGCTATCGTTTTGTTTGTATTATATTTACAAGAGCATATAGGCACTGAGCTAGTAGGATAAATCCTCCCCCACAGGGGGAATTTTGTAGGGTATGATTTTCTGAAAGGAAATACAGTAAATTTCAAAATGAGAGATGTGTGCCATCTGAGCGTTGGGGATTTAGAGAGTTTTGGGGGAAAACCTTGCGTTTTTAGACGAAAATCGCCGAAATCTGGAATCATTTTTTAGAAAAAGAATGGAATATAATAGAACCAATTTGAATTAATGGAATCTTTCTCGGAACGCATCTCTACGTGTCCCACCATATAATTCATGTATCCGATCCTTAAATATTGAGATTTTGGGTAAAAATTTTCTGTAATACATTGGGGATATTTAACTAAAAAATAGAAAAATATCTAATACAATAGAAAAAAGAAATATTGTAACCTTTTTGGGCAGGGTAAGGTCCAGTGATTAAGTAGAAAAAAGTCCCAACCCGAATGATGTTTGAAAATGCCTTAATTTTGGGGCGAAAAATGTGTATTTTTGTCAAAAATCGCTGGAATCTGGAATTAATTTTTGAAATTAGATTCAATATAAACTTATCAAACTGCAGTAATAGAATGTTGCACAGCATATACTCGTATATTCAAGTTTTTCCTGGCATCATATATAACTTTTGTGCAAGGACACATTGTAACATTTGTGTATGATAAAGGTCCAATAATTAAGTAGAAAAAAGTCCCGAACCGTATGCCTTAATTTTTAGGCGAATAATGTGTATTTCTGTCAAAAATCGACGGAATCTGGAATTATTTTTGAAAATAGTTTTAACATAAACTTATCAAATTGAATTAATATAATGTTGCAAAGCATACCTATTCAAGTGTTTTCTTGCATCAGATATAACATATCTGCTGAAATAGGTTGCAAAAAAGGACCAAAATCACTTATTTCTGCAATCCATTGCGGGTATTGGGTTAAAATCTAGAAAAATATATAATACCGGTACAATAGAAAATAGAGTAGGAGTAACCCTCACCCCAGGGGGAATTTTGTACACCCTATTTTTCTGAAAGTCCATTATGTGTAGAGCATTTTGGAACATGTACGTGTACCAACTGGCGACTTGGATTTTATCACGTCACCGGCATTTCGAACATGGTACATAGAGCTATATACATTATACGTTATAAATAGAGAAATAGTGTTGAGCGACCCTCTGCGTACGGCCACTGGGCCGACCCACAGATTTTGCGACACAACGGGAACGGTGGCCAACCGTCGGCAAAGGTCCCCAGTACATGTGGCACTCGGTCGCTAGTCCATATTAAGGGAAAGGCTACCCGAGTTCGAGTCTGGAACATGGCACATAGAGCTATATACAGTCATATAGAATAATATAGCGTTGAACAACCTTCGACCGACGGCCGATACAGATTGGGTGACACAACGGGACTAGTGGGCAGCCGTCGGCAAAGGTCCCGGCAACGCGTGGCATTCAATCCCTAGGCTGTATCAGCGGGAAGGCTACCCGAGTTCGGGTCTCGAACTTCATAACTCACTTAGAGCTTTAAACAGTATAGTTATATATGTATAGAGGGAAATAGCGTTGAGCGACCCTCGTCCGATGACCGCTGGACCCATCCACATATTTTGTGACACAACGGGACCGGTGGCCAGCCGTCGGCAAAGGTCCCCGCTATGCGTGGTACACGGTCCCTAGGCCATATCAGGGTGAGGGCTACCCGAGTTCGAGTCTTAGAGCTATATACAGTTTTATAGAGGGAAATAGCGTTTAACGACCTTCGGCCGATAGCCGCTCGGCCGACCCACATATTTTGTGACACAACGGGACCAGTGGCCTGCCGTCGGCAACGGTCCTCGCTACGCGTGGCACTCGGTCCCTAGGTCGTATCAGGGGGAAGACTACCTGAGTTCGGGTCTCGAACATGCCACATAGAGCGATATAGTAAATAGCTTTGAGCGACCCGCAGCCGACGGCCGCTGGGCCTACCCACAGGTGTTGTGACCCAACGGGAACGGTGGTCAGCCGTCGGCAACGGTCCTCGCTACTCGTGGCAATCAATCCCTAGGTCGTATCAGGGGAAAGGCTTCCCGAGTTCGGGTCTCGAACATGGCACCTAGAGATATATACAGTAAAGTCATATAGAGAGAAATAGCTTTGAGTGACCCACAGGTTTTGTGACTCAACGGGAACGGTGGCCAGTCTCGGCAAAGGTCCCCGCTACGCGTGGCACTCGGTCGCTAGAGCGTATCAGGGGAGGGCTACCTGAGTTCGGGAGGAGGGGTGTGTCTACAGCCAGCTCAGCAACTAGTACATGATGTGTTGTATTGTTCGGGAGGTTCTGTCATGTAATTTGTTAACAAATTCTCATAAGGTATCAGTTAGAGCAGGCGTGTTTGCTTATAAAAGCAAATAAAATGTCAGCGTGCCATGCACTCCTTGGAAACATATGATGGGTCAATGGCAATAACGCCAGGTGAGAATAGGAATGTTCCATAGAAGAAAGACGGCATTTTTTTTCACTCATCTGGCGATATGTCGTTGTAACATGTATGTTTAAATTACTTTTTGAAGAAAAAAATACAGATTTCGTTTATGTTTTATTAAAAACACATTTTCCTCCAGCAAAATAAAGCTGTATTTACCACCTTCTTGTGGGTTTTCTGGTATATTATTGCACATTGGACTGCAGCAATGTTATAAAAAAAAATCCGTTATTTCTATGCACTTTTAATTTTTCCCAATACCTCAATGCATTACAGAAATCGACGATTTTAGTCATTTTTTCAACATTTTGCCCTAAAATATAAATACTTGAGCATATATGTTATATCTGATACAATAAATGACTTGGATATGTATAGTGTGCAACATTTTATTGCTTCAATTTGATAAGTTTATGTTCAAACTATTTTCAAAAGATAATTTCAGATTCCGTCGATTTTTGACGGAAATATACATTTTTAATTAAGGCAATATTTTAAGCATCATATGGTTCAGGACATTTTTCTACTTAATTATTGGACCTTTGTTTATCCAAAATGTTACAATGTGTCTTTATTCTATTGTATTAAATATTGTTTTGTCTTTTTTTCCAACATTTTGCCCTAAAATGCCAATATTTGAGCACATATGTTATATATGATGCCAGGAAAAACTTGAATATATGCTGTACAACATTCTATTGCTTCAATTTGATAACTTTATGTTTAAACAAATTAAAAAAAAATAATTCCAGTTTCCGGCGATTTTTGACAAAAATACATATATTTCGCCCCAAAATTCATTTCTAAACACCATGCGGTTTGGAACTTTTTTCTATTTAATCACTGGACCTTACCCTTCCCAAAATGGTTACAATATTTCTTTTTTCTATTGTATTAGATATATTTCTAATTTTTAGTTAAATACCCCCAATGTATTACAGAAATCAGCGATTTTATTCATTTTTTTTTAACATTTTTACCCAAAATCTCAATATTTAAGTATCGGATTCATAAATTATATAGTGGGACATGTAGAGATGCGTTCCGAGAAAGATTCCATCAATTCAAATTGATTCTAATATATTCCATTCTTTTTCTAAAAAATAATTCCAGATTTTGGCGATTTTCGTCTAAAACGCAACGTTTTTCCCCCAAAACTCACTAAAGCCCCAACGCTCAGATGGCACACATGCCTAATTTTGAAGCTTAATATATGTTCTTTCAGAAAATCATACCCTACAAAATTCCACCGGGGGGAGGGGGGTGGGGGTGTGGGGGGGGGGGGGAGTGGGGTCTAGAGCCAGCTCAAGAACTAATATCGGTGTTTTACTTATATTGCCTATTGATGCTGCCTTGTTGGTTAGAGATTAGATCATGTCGGGGATTTCTTTATTTACACTGTCCTGTTTTAAAGGGATGACAGTAGCAGTAGGGTAAGTGTGAGGTTTGGTGCACCCTAGAACCGGTTTAACACCCCCCCCCCCCCACACCCCACCCCCAGCTACGTAGAATAGTTGTTCAAGTTTCATGACAATTAGCGCATATATACATCCCTGGTATTCGATAAAACCACGTCGGAGCTTCCTAGTTGTGTCTAAAACGTAATGTTTGTGAACATGAAAACGTATTTTCCAAAAGGACTTTTGAGCGATATTTGTTTGTTAATATTTACACTCCTAAAAAATAATATTTTATGGAGTTTGGTATATAGTTAGTTATAAAGTCAGATTTCTAATGCGAAAGTTTGATGATAAAGTCCTTCTAAATTGCAGAAAACTGTTTCTTTCTTTGTTTATTAGCGATTTTTAATCCGTTTTAACGGATTGACGGCGGATAAAAAAATGGTGATACGGACGAAATCGGAGTTCGGATAAAACGAACAATGGTGAATATAGGATTTCATTATTATTGTCATATTGCATAGGCGTAGGAGCCGGTGGTGTGTGTGTGTGTGGGGGGGGGGGGGGGGGGGTAGTCAGTGGAGGCCTTTCCCCGCCCCCAATGTTCAGAGTTGGAGGGCAGAGTATGCTTTGCCCTACCACCCCCAATAATTTGTGGTAAAAAATGGCTAGCTTTCCGAAAAGTGCCACCATATTTGAAACATACCTGTTTGTGCTTTTTTGGCTTGTTAATATATTTTTTAATTTGCCACACACCCCGAACACACACACACGCGCACGCACGCACATACGCACGCACGCACACACACACACACACACACACACACACACACACACACACACACACACACGAATGAATGAATAATTGATACGTTCCTACGCCTATGTATGATAGCTAATAGGGCTCGATTTTAAATATAGTAAGTTCTAAAAATAAATTGAAACTGTCAACGATTTCGGACAAACAGTTCATTACTTACACGGTATATAGACAATGAATGAATGAATGGTGTTTTACGGCACGTCGACACATAAATAGGTCATATTGTGCGCAAAAACCGACGAAAGATGAAGAAATTAAGTAGTAATTACATATTAATGTAAATATATAAAGATAAAACTATAAAAAATATAAGGGATGATATGGTAGTAATATAAACTATATATGTAAATCAACAAATGCCCGTCAACGGGTATATAAACAAGTAAATATATATAAGAACACATTATAATGATTTATATAGTCTGATTTCTTTTAGGAAATCTAAATCAAGACTAAAATCTATAGTATCAAATAACTTTTTCATAGTATTAACATTGTAGTACCTTTGACGCATAGGATCAAAGTCTACACATTCCAACAAGATGTGTTTGACCGTTAACGGTGCAAAGAAGGGTGTACATTCTGGTAATTGCTCAGCTTGTAATAAATATGAATGAGTATAACGTGATGCCTTATCCTGCACCGGGCTAGGACAACTTCTTCTCGCCGAATGGGTCTACTAAATGAACGCCATTCTCTAAGTAACGGTTTAATTGAAAGGAGTTTATTGTTAACTGACAAATCCCAAGCGGCTTGCCAAGAGTAACGCATAAATGTGTTAATACAACTTTTAAAATCAGTATAAGGTAATTTGGCATTAGATATATGTAAACCTAATGCTGCTTTAGCAGCACTATCAGCTCTATCATTACCACGTATTCCTACATGGCTTGGAAGCAGCAGAAAATAATAAAATTATCAACTATAAGAGAATTGTACTGTTCTTAAAGCTGAAGCACAACTGAGTTATCATGTTTCATATTACCCAGTGCTTGAAGAGATGAATGGGAATCAGAAAAGATAACACAATGGTCATCATCAGATTCCTGAATATAATTTAAGACAAGTTCAATTGCCTTAAGTTCAGCTGAAAAAGATAGAGGCCTTGTCAGGCAGACGGCTCTTTATGCTGTGTTTGTGGACAACAGCTCTGCAGCAACCTTATCTCCATCCTATATGAATATTGAGTTCTGCTCAACCCGGGGCTAAAGGGCGTGAGCGGTAGCTAGCATATTTCACTACCGCTCATGAACAGTCTCAATCAAACCGAGACTGCAATATTTCGTATGTGTCGTGCTCGGCCGTTTCCAAAGGTCCATTATTATACTCTTTTTAGAACCATCTGTGTATATATGTTGAAATTTACTGTATTTCGATTTAATTTCATTAAATTTGCTTTGAAAGACAGTAGGGTCTGTACTGGATTTGTTACTATTACAAAGATCAAAAATAATTGTTGGTGTTTCCAAAGTCCACGGTGGAATTTGTGGTACTCTGTACTTGGCAATCAAATTTAGGTCGATTTCAGTGTCTCTTAATTTTGGTTTAATACGAAGACCAAATGGTCGAATGGCTTTCGGTTTTCGATCAAAAAGAGGTTCATAACTAGGATTAAAAACGTTATCGAAAGTTGGGTTTGAAGGTTTAGATGTTAATTTAATGGCATACTGAAGGGCTAATTTGTCCCGTCTATGAGACAGTGATGGTTCATTAGCTTCAACATATAGACTTTCGGCTGGTGATGTACGAAAGGCACATAAGGCGAGTCGTAATCCTTGATTATGTATACGATCGAGCATCTGCAAGTATGACTTGCGTGTCGATCCATATAGTATTAAGCCGTAGTCCAGCTTGGACCTGATAAGAGATCTATAAAGTTGTAAAAGTACTTTACGATCTGCTCCCCAATTAGTGTTTGCAACAATTTTAAGTAAATTAAGAGCTCAAGTATTTAAGGTGTGGTATAAACGTTAGTTTACGGTCGAAAATAAGACCCAAGAAATTTTGTCTCGTCCGATACTGGTGTTGGTGACCCATCCAGTGTTAGATGAGGGTCTTCATGATGTTAACGTAGTTGACAAAAGTGCATACAATCAGTTTTAGATTTAGAAAATTTAAAACCATTTTCATCAGATCAGGTCTGAAATTTATTCAGATATTGTTGAAGTTGTCTCTCAATAGTGTTCATGTTTTTTGCCCGTGGTAGTGGCGGGCCCCTCACCCACCCCCGACGAGTCTAGTGTATTTTCTGACATTCGTTTTCCAATTCTTTCGCACCCACTCTCACGTTCTTTTTTAATTGTGGGCATACGCGTCGAAATTCATCATTTTAAAAAGGAAATATGTAACTAGTGTAACGAAAATAACAACACGTTTTGCACATTACGGCCTGTAACTGTATGCGAGTTACTACTAGGTTGTTATACTCTGTTGATGGGGTGCACGTGTACACTAATTGCTAAAGGTATGTTGGTGTAGGTCACTATATACGTTCCTGATTTCTGTGCCAGATGGTTGGTTGGTTGATCGGTTGGTCGGTCGGTTGGTTGAATGGTGTCCTAGGCTATGTAGTACTAAAACTATGTACCTAACCATCCGCAAGAATCAACTCTTCCTGACTTACAAGTCAAGCTCCCAGTTAGATTCGAACCCGCAGCGGTGAGAGACACCAGTTTTAAACGCACTTTCATTGAGATATATACACCGACAAAGTTTAGTAAAGATAGGATTAAATACGAAGTCTCTATGTTAACAAGGCAAAAGTTAACGACCGACAAACCGTCGGACGGACAACTCGTCATCCCATAAGCTCTTATGGCCTTTGGCCAGTAGAGCTAAAATGCTATCAAATACTTTTAATTTCATATAAGAGCTTAAATAAGTGAATATTATACTCCGAGTTCGTCGTATCATTTGTGTTTTGTGCTCCGAGCGTGGTCGTATCATAACCCGTCGTAAGTCCTTACACCTCTCCCACATTTCCCCCTGGTTTTCTATCTAAACAAGCTCTACGTGTCTTAAACTTTCAAATGCCTGTTTGTTATACATTTGTCTTGCTAGTTAAACACAAAAACATGCTGATCAACATCGTTCTCGAAAGAAATAAGACTCGAACTATCGAGATACAGTGCTGCGGTACAACTGAAATGATGTTTCAATACCGATTGCATCACTTTCTGAACGCCAAATTTATTTCTTATTTAATTATTGAACTATAATAATTACTGCCAAAAGAATAATGCTAAATAACCCGAATGAAAAACACGTTTACATGTCCATAACAAAGTATATTTAGACTCACCTAGGAAATATTTTCATTATATATATATGTATTTTGGGGGTTCTGGACCACAACCAAATCACCCCAAATAATCTAAAATCACCACACAAAATTTTTCAGTTTACTGAAAATTAAGTCGATTTAACTGGTTATTTATCATGTTCCAGGCGCTAAATAACCCAAGATTTTAAGTTTGAATTGTGAAAATGTTTTAAATTTGGATGTTTACATTTTATTATAAAATAGAGGTTTAACATCAAAACTTAGGTTAACAAACTTTTTTAAAAAGATGGTACCTAACAAACCAAGTTTAATTTTTTTTACAAAAATCAACACTAATACAACTATGAACTTTTAATTTCACGCATCAAAATTCTGTGTGGTTTTATTATTTCCAAGTATCTGTGCCTTAATCTAACTACTGGGGCACCACAACTAACACATATTTGATAATTTGCACATGTACCTTTTCAACACTTTAAACATGGCAAAACTTTACTATTCTTTAATCTAAACTTATGTATACTGCAATAATTTGAATCTTTTGTAGGTTTACTTTTACAAGGATCATGATTTCCAACTTTTAGAAATTTACAGGTGTTTTCCATTTTCTTTTTCTTGTTATAATAAATATTATTTTATATTAAGAATTTTTTTTATTATAATATATATTACAAAAATGAGTAACAAGGAGATGTTATACCTAGTGCGATTGCACATGGAAGGAAACATTAACGACGATCAGCTTAGAAAAGCAATAGATGCTATAAAAGAGCCTGAAATTCCAAAGGAAACTACAAAGGAAGCTAAATTACAAGTATTTGAAAATCATCAAAAAAGACGACGTAATAAAAAGCTACGAAAAAAAGAAAAGAAAAAGCAAGAGAAAGCTATAAAAGACAAAGAAAAAGTTACAAAAGAGCAAGAGCAAGCTGTAAAAGAAAAGCAAAAAAATGTTATAAACGAATTAAAACAAGATATCAAAGATAAAAAAGATGAAGAAAAATTAAAACTAGTTGACAATCCAATATGCGGATATTTTAGAGCATACGAAATATCTGTAAATAAATACAAAGATCCTCAAAAACTATTTCATGATAAAAAATCTATCATTACAAAACAAATTATCAAAGAGCTGATAGAAACTAAAAGATTAAAGTTTCAATTAGGTCTTACTATAGATTTATTTAAAGATGATGGTTCTACCAAAAAATACACCACTGCAGTATTAAACAGTGAACAAAATGCCATTTTGAGCTCTGAAAAAATAAGCGAGTTTTATGACAATTCATCTGCATTTATACAAGAAAGTCTAGAAAGATTTACAAACACAGCATCTGGATTAGAAGTTGATCACTGTGTAAAGCTTTATTTGAATATTGCAAAGTATGAACCACTAAAAGGTTCTTCATATATTCCACTGCCTGTAGAATTAGCTAACAAAAAAGCAATAATAAACGTAAAAAATGACGATAATAAATTTTTGTTTTATGCTATAAATTCTTCTATAAATCCTGCCGCAGATCACACCAACAGGTTGTCAAAATATCCTAGTATAGATTTTCTAAAAAAAGACGGAATTGACTTTCCTACACCAATTTCTCAAATTTCAAAAGTAGAAAAACTAAACAATATTGCTATTAATGTTTACGGATACACCATATCAGAAAAAAGTAAAAAAGTAAATGTTTTTCCATATAAAATATCAGAACAACCCAAAGACATCAACAGGATTAATGTACTTTTGATATCTGATGAAAATGTTACAAACAGTCACTATTGCTGGATTAAAGACTTAAATAAACTGCTTTACGACCAAAACAAACAAAAATGCAAAACTTATTTTTGTGATCGTTGCCTTTATGGATATTAAAGACTTACTAGCAAATCACAAAGAAGATTGTTATGGTATTAACAAAAAATCTTGCAAAATTGAAATGCCAGAAAATGGTAAAAATACTGTAAAATTTAAAAATTACCAAAATAAAATGCATGTTCCTTATGTAATATATGCTGATTTTGAAAGCATAATTAAACCACAATTAAAACAATTTGGAAAAAAATCAGAAATTCAAAATGTGCACGAAGCTTGTGGATTTGGATACCAAGTTGTTAGATATGACAACAAAGCTAATGATTCTGTTATTTACAGAGGTGAAGATGCTGTTGAAGTGTTTTTAAATCGCCTAGAATGTGAGAAGAGCAACATTAATAATATATTTGCTCACCCAAAACCATTAATAATGACTCAACAAAATGAAGCAGATTATGAAAAAGCTACACAATGTTGGATATGCGAGAATGAAATAGACAGAAAATCTGGTAAAAACTGTAAAGTAAGAGACCACTGCCATTTTACTGGAGAATACAGAGGTGCAGCACATAAAAACTGCAACTTAAAACTAAAAAAAACACCTGACAAAACTTCAATTCCTGTCATATTTCACAACCTCAAAGGTTATGCAAAAAATACATAAAATGAAAGGTAATATAACATGCATTCCAAATAATGCTGAAAAATACATATCATTTAGTGTCGGCCAGCTTAAATTTTTAGACAGTTTCCAATTTATGGCTTCTTCTTTAGAAAAACTTGTTGATGCGACAGACAAATCTGATTTCAAAATTACAAAAGACCAATTTAAAGAACAAACAGATTTACTTTTACGAAAAGGTGTTTATCCATATGAATATTTTGATAGCATGGATAAATTTAATGAAACCAAATTACCACCGATTGAATCATTTTACAGTAAACTTAGAGATGATGGTATTACTCAAAAAGATTACGATCATGCCCTAGAAGTATGGGAAAAATTAAATTGAAAAACTCTTGGAGATTATCATGATTTATATTTAAAAACTGATGTAACTTTGTTGGCTGATGTATTCCAAACTTTCAGAAAAACATGCATGAAATCATATAAACTCGATGCTTTACATTACTACACAGCACCTGGATTATCTTGGGATGCTTTACTTAAATTTTCAAAAATAGAACTAGAACTAGATATAAATATGCACTTATTTGTTGAAAAAGGAATGCGTGGCGGAATAAGTATGGTATCAACACGGTATGCCAAAGCAAACAATCCACACGTAGCTGATTATAACTCTAACGAGGAAAACAACTTTTTAATGTATTTTGGTGCAAATAATCTTTATGGATGGGCAATGAGTCAGCCACTTCCATATTCCGGATTTAAATGGGTTGACTTAAAAACATTACAAGAGCTAAGAAAAGATAAAGGATATTTTCTTGAAGTAGATTTAAAATATCCTAAAGAACTACATGATAGTCACAATGATTATCCACTTGCCCCTGAAAGATTAAAAGTAAAAAAAGAATGGTTATCTGAGTACCAAACAAATTTATTCGAAAATAACGTTATGACAGAACAACTAGTACCAAATCTTATGGACAAAACAAGATATGTATTACATTATAAAAATTTACAGTTGTATTTATCATTAGGCATGGAATTAACAAAAATCCACAGGGTGCTAGAATTTAATGAAAAACCTTGGATGGCATCATACATAAATTTAAACACAGAACTTAGGAAAAAAGCTAAATCACAATTGAAAAAGATTTTTACAAGCTTATGAATAACTCAGTATTTGGAAAAACAATGGAAAATTTAAGAAAGCGAACTGACGGAAAATGAGTAAAAACTGACGGCTCTAATAATGAAAAAATAAGAAAAATAATAGCCAAACCAAACTTTAACAGACGTGTAAAATTTTCAGATGAATTATCGGCAATACATGTAAACAAAACAAAATTAAAATTAAACAAGCCAATTTATGTTGGAATGTCAGTATAAGATTTATCAAAATATATGATGTATGATTGGTATTATAATCCAGTAATAAAAGGTATGGAGATACCTGTACTTTATTATACACAGATACTGACAGCTTGCTTGTAGATATAAAAACAGAAGACGCATATAAAGATATGTCTGAAATGAAAGATGAATATGACCTAAGTGATTATCCTCAAAATCACCCAATGCATGATGATACAAACAAAAAAGTATTAGGTAAAATGAAAGACGAATGTGCCGGAGTTTCAATAGTTGAATATGTTGGGTTGAGACTAAACTATATTCTATTCTAAGAGCTGATGAACAGCTTATCAAAAAAGCAAAAGGTGTAAAAAATTATGTAGTCAAAAAACATATAAATTTTGAAAACTACAAGGATGCACTATTTAACAAGAAAAAATATAACCATGAAATGAATATGATGCGATCAATAAAGCATCAAATATATGGCATAACAGTAAACAAAGTTACACTATCACCATTTTACTCAAAAAGATATATACGAGAAGATGGAATTACAACTGATGCACATGGTTTTTATAAAAACTTATGAATTTGGGTATCAGCAGGAACAATAAGTAATTCTTCTTTGACAAATCCTCTCTGTGGCGCTGGTAATTTCAAATAATAAACTCTTATACCTTGCGTCACCATATAACTTTTAATCTTGTGAATATCTACACTCCACATTGGATCAGTTGCTCTGCGTCTTCCACCTTCTTGTTCCCCGGGTTGATATAAATATCTTACACTTGCATTCATACGGATAGGATCATCTTTTAATGTTTTTGTTTCAACAGGAGAGGGCTTTTTTGTCTCCGCATTTATTGCTTTGACAACTTCTGGTAATCTCTTTACCCATTCTCTATTACGTTTTTGTGAATCTATTTCCTTAGCATACTGATAGCCAAACAATCTTTCAGCTAATGTTCTGTTAAATCTTTCCACTAAAGCTTGGTCTCTGTGTATTTCTGTTCTGCCCCGTCTGATATTTACTTTGTGTTTTGCCATCAACTGCGATACTGCACCCATAAATTCTCTGCCTGGATCCACTTGTAATAATTTTGGATATTTCAAATGCCGAATGTATATATTTTCAAATGCTTTGGCAACTTCTTTACTATCCTTGGAAGTCAGTGGATCTGCTTCTTTATATCTACTCGCAATATCAACCACAGTCAATGCATATTTATATGTCTTGCGTCCGCGGCCAAAGCCAAAAGTATCATGCGGCAGAAATAACAAATCAGCTTGATGCACTCCATTCTTAGTAGAAACATCAAACCTGGGTCTAATTATTTTCTTTGGTGCGAGTAAATAAATCTGCCACACAGCTTGTTTCTTTAAAAATTCTAATGCCTTTTTTTCACTGACACCAGCCTCTTTTGCTACTTTTTTAACTGCTGAGTAACCTCTCCAAAATCCTTTTGGGCTATAATAAATCTTTTTCATTTTTTCTACTAAAGATTAAAATTTATATAACTATAAAGAAAAAATGGATATCACAACTGCACAATTTGATGAACTACTTGAAGAGCAAAATTAAAATAGCACAAAGAAATGGACAAACTTGGAAATAAATAAAATATAGACTAATGCAGATACAAAAATAGTGGATACTGAATATGGTCCATCCATGGTATTGACATTATTAGACAACGGTGAAGTATGGGCGCCTGATCATCTCAAAAATAAAATAGAGAAGAGTGCTAAACCACCATATTATATTCGACCACTTGGATTGAAACCATGTAAGAAGAACAAAAAAAATAGGTATCATGCATATGACTTAGTCTTTCCAAAGGTTATTCCAAAGTAAACATATAACTTAGTCATTTCAAAGTAATTATAGTGTTTTTTTTTTATGAACTCAATTTATACGCCACAAATCCAGTTGCAGCCATGCCCACCACAATAAACACGTCATTTCTCTATTCTGTTGATCCGGAGATGGTGTATAGAAATCACTCAACTTGGGCTCCGGTTCCAAAAGCAAATGTTTGCCAGTTGTATAATAATACTGTTTCATGGCCTGGTCTACATCATCAAAAGTCTGCTCTGCATGATGCTCTTTTTGCAGTTGCTTATTAATAAAATCTAATCTCTCTGTTCTTTTTTTATTCCACTCCACTTGTGCTGCGTTTAATTGTTCCACGGCTTTGTCATGCCTTTGTCTTTCCTCATCTGAATGACTTCCCATTTTTGAAAAGAAATAATTTGAACCGCTAAACGCTAATGCGTTTGTTAATGCACCACCTATCATCAATGCTACTGCACTTGCCATTTTTTTATATATATTTTTAAAAAATTATTTCATAATATCCGCAGGAATAATACCTTGCTTAATCAACATATCCTTTGTAGCCATTGCTAACATTATATCCACAGACAGCATCCCAATATCTGTCATATTAAAATCCACTTTGGGTGCTGGTCTTTTTAGTAGTTTTTTTGCTAATCTCAGAATATCCAACAGTTAGAAGTGTTTCCACTCCAGCGTGATACATCATATTTACAATTTGTTTTCCGTCAATACTTGCTGCCATTTTTTTTATATGATTATTTTTTAAAAATAAATTATTTTTAAAATCAAACGGGTCTTTTGGTGCAACATGAACAAGTTGCACAACTGCAGGTTGCCTAGCAGATTTTTTGTTATAAATATACAAACCCAACCCAGCAATGCCTAATAAAACCAGACACGGTGGAATATCATTTTTGTATACGTTTATTTTGATTTCTGGTTCCTCTTCATCTATTGTTATTTTTGTTATTTCATTTTGCTTTGCAGCATCTTGCTTTGCAGCATCTTGCTTTGCATCTTGTGCATCCTGACGCTTTGCCTTTCTTGCCGCTGCTCCTTTTTTCCCAGCCTCTATTCGTTTTGGATTTTTTACTTTTTGTTGTTCAATAGGTTGTGTAACAACAGATATATAACTTCACTCTCTTGGTTCTCCATTTATATTATCTATATTTTTATTTTTATTAAAATCAATATGTCTAACAGTTGTCAGTATTGCTGTAAATGGTGCGAAGCACATCCCATACCTGTAATACAACTCACAACAAGCACTTGTCAAAGCATGATTAATAAATGGGTCTTCCTCTAAATCTTCTATCAGTTTTGGCGGATTGGTTACATTAAAATATTTTGATACTCCCATCACAAACAAGTTAATAAAAGAATTGCCTAAAGTCTTGGTCATACTTGCCCCAAGCCTTGCTTCATATCTGCAGTAAAGTTTGTTAATTTCATCCGGGGGCATGCTATCTATATTCGTGAGTTGTATGTCTTTACCCAAATATTGACGGCTACCACCGCCAGCCACTATGGATGATAATCTTTCTTTTTTTGTTTCTTGTTGCTTTGATTCATCCCGTTCCGTAAAACCTTCCGATATATTTTGTAATAATTCTTCCGCATTCATTTTTATATTAGTAATCTTATTTTTTATCTTGAAATAAATATAAAACACAAAACAACCAGCTGCGATATTCATGCAACTAGTAATTGTTAGCATTGTTAATAGCATTGTTATTAACATTGCTATTTTTTTATTAACATTATTAATTTGCTGCGAGCATTGCTATTAACATTACTAATTTGCTATGAGCAATGCTATAAGCATTACTTTATTTTTTGATATTTTCATTATATTTTCATGTCAGTATAGCTATTAACATTGCTACTTTGCTGTTAGTATTACTATTAGCAACAGTTAGAAAAAAGTAATTATTCAACCCAATAACCAGTTGGTTGGTCAGTCCTCAATATTAACTTCGAGTATCTAGTTTTTGCTAAAGCTTTTCTTATTCTGGTTCTCTCCTCCAGCGTCGGAATAACATCATTTTCTCTCAAACAATTTTCATAACTATCTCTGTCCTTGGTGTAAAACATACACAACCATTTTGCTTGCTCTCTCAAATCTTTCAATACAGAATTATATCTCTGTGAAATAACCCACACTGATTGTTTGGCGTGACGACCAGAGAATGCCAACTCTGACAACATATCCTTTTTCTTTGTTAATTCTTTTGTGGCGGAGCAATCATCAATGATGTATAATGTGGGCTTGCCAGCATATTGTTTGAAAAATAAACGCAACAGTTCTTGCAGCATTTCTTTGCCGTTGCTAACGGGATTGACAATTATTATTTTTTTATCTCTCGGATTTTTTACATCTCTTATCCAGGATCTATTTTTATAAGCCTCGTTCCACTCTATGGTTGGACACAATATAATTATATGTTCAAAACTCCAACATACTCTTGTTCAAGTATGCCAAGAACAAACTCTGTTTTGCCGCAGCCTGTCTGACCACATATAATGGCACTGTGTGAATATTTAGGATATTTTTGTTTGTGCAAACTATTATAGTGATTCTTTAAATCTTCCATCTTCGAAATTAATTTGCGCGTCTTGTATTATATATATATAAATATTTAAAGGTTGATCTGCATCTGCTTTTTTATTTATTAGTATCGTTATGCCTTCACTGCCGTTTTCTATTCTTCTTCCACTGCCGTGTAATAAATTGTCATCACATGTTCTAAGGTCAAGCCACAAAGCATATGATTTTGTCAGATAAGTGTCAAGAGAAACATAGGTAAAGTTTAAGTCCCTCGCTACTATTTCTGTCTCTTTGTTTCTTTTTGATGTCAAGGCAAAATATTTGTTGATTTCATCCCAATGTTGATATGCCTTCATGCCCTGACTGATTTGGTACACCCTCTATTGTCATTTCAACCTTTTCAATCTTTGGGTTGTAAAAGGATTCCGTGTCTGTTCTTTCTGGGTCTTCAAACAGCATTAAAATACCTTTCATGCTTTTCGCTGGTACATTAATGTTGATATTCCAAAGGGTTTCAGATTTGTTTGCTATTATTTTTCTATGTCGCAAGATACGATCATACATAAATACTATCTTACCATTGATTTGCTCTCTTATTTGTCTGGATAATTCAACATCACTAACCATCTCAAATTCCAAGCAGATATTTTTTATTACATAAAATGCATCAGCATCACTGCTTTTGATAACTTTGTTATAATCGTTAAACGTTAATTCATATTCTAACCTATCACCAAGCCCCGCTTGATAAAATGGATATGACTTTCTAAGATTTCAAAGTCCAGTGGAATACAAAATCTATTTTTATAAGCTGCTGCTATAGCTTCATCTTCGGTGTCTGAGGATTTATCTCCCGCACCAACTCTATGTTTTAACATGTTTGCTTTACCAATACCTTGGTAAGCTGTGTTTAATCGTTCAGGAGGGCTTTTCCATAAATCTACATAACAATGATATATATCACTGTCGACTATTGACATGACTTCATTGCCACATATTCTTATTGTCATATTTTTCACAATTGTTCTACCCAGATTTTGGAATAGAGTAGCGTTGGCGTCTGTTCTGCTTTTAAGTTCTATTTCAAAGGCAAGACGAGCAGTACGTGGAACTATCACATCATTAGTACTTAGATTTGGAAATCTTACAAGCAGTTGCTGGTTTTGGTCTATTGTTGATGGATTATTAGTTATTACTACACTTGTGCGGATGCCCTTGGCACCATGAGGTTCTCTTAGTTTTCTGTGAGGGTTGAGTTTGTTTCCGTAAGCTGACATTGTTTTTATTTTTTAAATATATTTTTTAAAATTAAATAAAATAAACAATGGCTGAAGGAGGATATGAGTTTGACAATCCTGCCTTTGATCCAAATGAATATGATAAATATGATGAATATTATGATGATGATTTACCAATGGTGCCTGATGAGCCTGTTCTAAGAAGTCTTCTTAATCAAAGCAATCATATTGCTGACCTTAGGGGAGAGCTGGCAGAAGCCACACTTGGAATATACAAAAAAAATCTTGTAAAATCCTTTTATAATGAAATAGAAAAACGATATAAGATGGCACCGGACAAAATGGATTATGACCAGTTTAAAGTATCAGCTAATGGCAAAACATTATACTGGGTTGTTGGTGATAAAAAAATAAGAATAACTGCCAAACAAGGTTCTTTTACATTTCTTTCCCTTGGTTCTTTGGCGAATGAATATAACAGGGTTATTGGCTCTGGGGGAACAAGGGGAACAATGGCGGTAAGACAATTTTTAAATTTGCCGGAGTATGACAGTAAAACAAAATTATCGCAAAAAACTCGACAAACGTTGGAAAGCACAAGAAACGATTTACCAGATAATGTGGATGCTATTCCATTACAAGATTTTTCACATGTTATTGATAACACAGCACAGTCAATTGAAAGTGCTCTTTATAACTGGGATGTGGATGAGCGTCCTGATGTTTCAACACAAACAAATATAGACAAGCGTGAAATGGATGGAATAGTAAAAGCAATGACAACTGTCAAGGAAGAACTCACCAATAACGTGGCAAAACTCACACAACTTGATAAAGACATAACAAGAGAAAAACAAAAGTTAGAACAAGCTAAGACTGACGATGATGAATTTCAGATAAAGATAATTAGCGATCGCATCAAAGACCTTGAAGCTGAGAGAGGTGCAAGGATGGATGTCATCAATGAGAACAGAAAAGCTTTTCGTAACCAAGTAAGCAGGATAAAAGAGACAATAAACAAAATGTTAAACGAGGATACAACTCTTGATGAGAGGATCAAAACCTTGTTTAGGGAGCAAGGTATTACTATTGTTAGTATTTTAACTGCATTTGGTATGATTCTTGGGGTGATGATTAATTCTATTATTCCCACATCAGTGCTGCGCCAACTCCAACTCCAACTCCAAAACCTGATCCATCAAGTGTAAAAGACTGGATAAAAAAACAACTACTTAATCTTGGTAAACTTCTTGCCAACCTAGCTGGTAAAGCTGCTGCAGCACTTCCAGGAGTTATTGGTGCAATAGTATCATGGCTTTTATCTGCAACAGGTAATGTTATTAATTGGCTTGGTAACAATCTATGGGCTTTGCTTGTGTTTGTTTCCGGGTTGTTGTATGTGGCAGCCAAAGAGTGGTTCAGTAAATCTCGTAAATAAGTAATGCAGCAAGACCTATTACTATAGTACCAACAATTATAGTTGTTTTGTTATCTTCATGTTCAATCGCTATTTTTTTTTTTATTTCTGGTGGGTTATGCTCCACAGTTTTATGTATTGATTTATCAAAGTCAGAATGTTCCGGTAAACATTTCTTTGTTGTAGTGCCTTGAAAAGGTTGAATAATTTTTGGTGGCACTGGTTTTACATTTACATCATTATTCAATCCTAAGGCTTGTGCATCGGTTGCTATTACAATTTCATTATTGTAGTCTTGTATTATTCCGATTCTTAATTCCATGTCACTCGGAGACATGTACAATCCACTTCCATAGACAAAATTTACTTTACTTCTTGCATATTTTAGGGTGTTTTCATATCTTGAAAGTTGACTGGGCAAGTCGATGGGGCTATTTATTGCGTCCTCTACATTTGCTAGAAATTGTTTTTGTGCATCAAATGCTGTTCCAGTTCCAAGTATATCTGTTCTTGTTTGTGATTGTGAGCCAATGATTGCCCAGCAGTATGTTCTTATGCTGTCATTGATTCATTCTACTCCAGCTCTTGTAAATCCAGATGAATCATCTAGTATAAAAGTAGACCAACTATTGTCAGCCTCAGATCCTTGTGCAATGTAATCAATGTGATATGTTTTATCACTCTCATAGACTGTGAAACTCATCGTTTTGTTGTCGTATACAGTATTTATCAAAGGATGATAACCAATATTTGTCCAGTAATTATAAATTGTTCCTAGACCATTATTATAGCTTTGTTTCTGTCTCCAGTCCGAATTTAAGTCAACATTAAACTCCTTGCATATTCTCTCGTATGCGTTTCGGTTATATGTGTTATTAAACGCATTCCAATTTGAGTCTTGCGGCATTGCTACACTCATCTCAAATAATATTCTTCTGATTTGGTAATAGACATGAAATCGAAATAACGAACCAACCAGAGCAGCAGCTTTTAGATGGTTGTTAAAATCAATGCCACATCCAGTTGTCGCACACCAAATAGCAAAATTCAACTGATTCTGCCAAAATAACATCCAATCTGTTCCCCAGCGTTGGACTATATCATCTGATTTGACGTATGGGAGTTTGTATATTTCAAAGACATTTGGAAATGATGCTTTAAAGCCTTTACCATTGGATGTAATGACTATGTTTTGATTTATTATATCTATCACTTTCTTGCTAAAAGTATTTGAATAGTGAGCATCTGGGTTATATTTGAATTCTTTAGAAATCATTTTAATTTGTATTTTATATATATATTAAAAAAAAATGTTTCATACAATTTCAAACATAGACAATTCTATTAATTTACAACAGTATA
Source organism: Cyrtodaria siliqua (assembly GCA_037043455.1). Taxonomy (NCBI): domain Eukaryota; kingdom Metazoa; phylum Mollusca; class Bivalvia; order Adapedonta; family Hiatellidae; genus Cyrtodaria; species Cyrtodaria siliqua. The sequence goes on along the minus strand of JAWPHD010005393.1, from coordinate 104,040 downwards.
TCGATAATAGAAATGGAACTAAGCGCGTTGGATTAACTTTTTTTACATACACTATTGGCTGGTTTAATGTTGATCATGAAGTCATAAAGACAAAAAACCCAGATAAAACGGAACATATACCAGGCGGACTCTGTAACTTTGAAGGGTTGGCAGAACATTTTAAATTTCTAAATAAAAATATTATCCTGGGCATTATTGTCCAAAGTGCTAAAGCCATTTTAGATACGCCAATAGAGACACGATTATCAAGCGGTCTTTCAAAAATGCTGGATTTGAGGACAGGAAATGGTCAAAAGGTATTCGTGTCGGAGATCACTCAGTTGATTTAGATCCTTATAAACAGCTATATGTTCATCTGGAACAAGTTAATACTAGTAGTAATTATTTCAATGGTGCCCCTAGCACTGTTATAGGTATTGTACCTGTAGTAAATAAGCAGTTTGGAGATATTGTATATACACATTTTTATCCTGAATATCACTGTCTTATGAATGGGCAATTTCTGAATTAAAAATAGAAGTCAGAGATGAGCATGGCAACAAAATAGATAATCACGGTTTGCCTATGAGTTGTGTTTTAGAAATTATTTAAAAAATATATTTTTATAAAAAAACAATGAGTATATTTGGACCAACAAGACCTAAAAAAACAGAAGACTTAGAGGCTTTGATAAATAGGGTTCAAGATTTATATAGGCGAGTTGTGCCTTTTGTTGACCAGTTTAATCATTTGAGAGATAGAGTTGATAATCTTAAATATGGGATTATAACAATATTTGCGGAGGCTAAGGGCCCACTTGTGTTGACTAGAATACTCTCATTATGTAACGGTGGAGCAGAAACAAATGTGGGGCATGTAATGACACGCCGTGGACGGATTATGGGAATAGGTTTAGCAAGTGACCGATTAGTTGGTGACGTAACTGTAATAGTTTCTGTCAATGGTGTTGAACAACCAAATTATGGCATAACGCTTCACATCATCCCACGCAATCATGATAACTTTGATAGTCCTTTAGAAATTGGTGCTGGTTCTGTTATTAACTTTGTATGCAAGGTTGCTAACGCTACCGCTGTAAATACGGTGGCATCACAAAATTATAGATTACAGAAGATTTCAGAAATTGAACGAAAGTTAATTACAGAGCGAGACACACGCAAATCTCTTTATAAAAAATATAAACGTGGTATTAATATTACAGATGGAATTGACACTACCATGATATCTGCAGGTGTTATTATGTCTGGGATTGGATTTGTTGTTCCAGTTTTGTTACCTTTAGAAATAGCAGCAATAGTATGTGGAGCTATAGGTGCTTGTATTAATTTTATCAGACGCAAGCTTAATGCAAAAGCTCAAAAACATCATGAAATATAACTTTGGCAGAGTCTAAATTAAATAGTATAAAGCAGTTAATATCAAAAGCGTTGAGTGATGCACAAATATCTGAGCAAGAGTTTAAGATGGTTTTGGATGAACTGGAAAGATACTATAATTTGAAACAGGATATCAAACAAAAGAAACTTGAAACTAGTGAAGTTCAAAAAAAGGAACTAGTAGAGCAGGGAAGAAAGGAAGCAATGGCAACGTTACAAAAAAGTCTTAAAAGTGTGTGATTTATTGTTTTAGTAGTCTGTTTGAGTATGATCCACCACCTTTGTATTCAAGATCGGAAAATTGTTAATTTGAATGTAATTTTAATAACAAATCAACAAATTTGTTTTGTATTAAAGAAAACGAAAAAATTTAAACTTGTTTTCTTCACTACCCCTATTTTTAAAAAGTGTGTTAACCTAAGTTTTAATGTTTAACCTCTATTTTGTAATATGTTGTTCACTGCGATGTTAGTCCTTTTAATTATGATATTACTACAGGTCCTTTAACGGTGTTATTAAAGGTGGTAATTCCTTTATATTGGATTCGGAGGATTTTAGTGAGATTTTTCACTTGATATTAGGTGCACAGGACTTTAAGCGATCAGATTTGGTTAAGTTTGCAATCTTTGTTACTTTTAAGACCCCGCATGGTAATATTATTCAGCCTGCAGCGTTAAGGATTCCGACAAAGCCAGGAGGATAAAAAAAATGAATAAAATTCATAATGTATAATGTATTAAAATCCTTTATTTTTTTACTTTTATTGGGTAATTTCCTTTTCCTTTTTACCTTTTCGACTACTCTCTTTTCCCTTTTTACCTTGTCAGGTCCTGTCTTTTTCCTTTTTACCTTGTCAGGTCCTCTCGTTCTTTTTGTCTCAACCATGATTTTTATTTAGATGTTTTTTATTTTTTAAATTAAAAAAAAAAAGTACAAACTTTTCCTAATATAGTATTTTTTGAATTTCATCATCTATTATTTGATCTATAAGATCCAGCTCATTTGGAATTTCTATAAATTCCATCTCATTTGAAAATTTATCATCTGTTATTTGATTAGTAACTTTCAATATTATTAATTTAGTAGTTCTTGTACATTTTGTTTTAAACATATCCAATGGCAAATATTGAAAACCTTCACCTTCCATTTTTATATCTTATTTAATAAAAAAAGTTTACAGTTTTTTTATATAAAAAAATAAAAATTTAAACATCCAAATTTACAACATTTTCACAATTCAATTTTAAAATCTTGGGTTATTTAGCGCCTGGAACATGATAAATAACCAGTTAAATCGACTTAATTTTCAGTAAACTGAAATTTTTTGTGTGGTGATTTTAGATTATTTGGGGTGATTTGGTTGTGGTCCAGAACCCCCAAAATACATATATATTCATTGTTTGGTGATCCGCATTCGACGTGGTTTTATCCGCGTGATATACATACTGAGAGTAACAGAACAAGATAAGGACACAATAAGTCACAAACTTGACCTATATTATACGTTTTACATACTTATAATCTGCAAAACTGTCGTATATATGGCAATTTAGTTTAAAATGATGATTCGTTTAGCAGGTAAGAGTTTTTACTTCTCTAAACTCTCGGATAGATGTTGGTTTAAACATATCTATATGGCCAAATATATGCTCCTCAAAATAATTCAAGGACCATGTTAAGATTTTTTAAAGAGCTGTACATGAATAATGTACTGTCTTAGCTGTACATGAACAATGTACTGTCTTAGCTGTACATGAACAATGTACTGTCTTAGCTGTACATGAACAATGTACTGTCTTAGCTGTACATGAACAATGTACTGTCTTTTTTTGCAAGTTTTAAGTTAAGATGTATTATTTTACAATTGTTACATTACACACATGTATTAACTTTTTATATGAATATGAAATCCATAATATTAATGATTACCGTTCTATTTTGTGGTCCTTAAATTATTTTGAGGAGTATACAAATGAGGCGGGCTACACATTGTGACGACCTTTCCCTACATAATATTTAACTACAATGCAGACAAAAGCTACTGATAATTATTCAACATTGATTTCTAATTATTTAAATAACATGTTGTCTGCTGAACATTTCTTTGGAATACAATTATAAGAATATACAATGAAGCTGTCTAACATTACTATAGTAGAGTCAGAAACGATTAAGAAAATGGTTTTGCTTTATTTCACAATGTCGAAAGCATCTATATGGTTTTGAACGTGCTCGGTATAATAAACCCGTTTTACATCCTTAACTGACGGACGAGACTAGATGAGTCTAGAAGAAATTGGACAATTTGAATGATTTATATTTGTGTAGTTTTTCCCTAACTTGTGGTTTTTGTTTGCGTCTGGAAATTCGGCTCCTGAATATAGAAGTTACCGGAATTGTCAGAAGTTATCATTATTATTTTCAGCACTGCTGTGCGTGTACATAGGTGGCGCTCTCTGTCTGCAAGATAACACAGGTAATATAAAGCTCTTTAAAGCTCTTTACGGCTTTACGAAAGGTCAGTGTATAAAATATTTTTTTTTAAATTTCATTGTACTCCAAAAAAATTGTTTTATTGCTCAGTTTCAGTTACACGATATCCAATCACTATATATGTTATTCCAACTGTGATAACACCCACGTGGAAATGGTATCACGGATACCGCACAATCCTCTTCCACAATGCACGGATACCGCGCGATCTTCTTCCACAATGCACAGATACAGCACGATCCTCTTCCGCAATGTAATTCATCGAGACATGTAGCGCAATAAGGCTGTGCACTAAACGCGAAAGTAAAATGTATCCATGTTAAAGGTTATTGTTATTATTTATGCACATGCAGAAATATGTCTTAAATAAGTCTCCTGCAGAACTATAAAAAAATAATGTTTCCATTTACTTTCTTTTTAGGTTTAAACAAGCGATTCATAGGTAAGTATTAATTAAAGATTTGAATCCAAACATTTTAATTGTATCTCATCTAATCTAGAGTAGTAACACTTTTTCTAAAAATTTAATAGTAACAAATATTTCATTTTGTGACAATCCTAAATTGATAAGAAATTGTAATCGTTATAGAAACAAATACATTTCTATTTTAGGACGGAGAGGCCTATTTGTCAAATCAGACATTCTTCAAAACAGCAATAAGAAATTCTATAATGTATAAATATTGCACATATACAGTATGTTTTAGTTGGATTATGTTTTAGTTGGATTATGTTTCTATTAAAATCGAGGGCTTGGTGGAATAATAAAGATTCTAACACGACCTGCGCAGTCTTTCATAGACACAAAGAAGAGAGACAACTGCATATTATTCTACGATAAAATACAGCTGTTTCTTTAATGCCCAGCGTATGTGTCATCCGTTGGAGGCGCCCCGTTACATGACGTCACTTGAAAAATATACGTCACGAAGACAATCGCAACAGTAATTTTAATGAAATGTTAATTACAACAAACTTGCCATGCTCCCAAACCTTGCACCACCCCACCCCACACCCCACGATATAAACCCATCATATGCCTCAGTACACATAACATTCATAAGCATCTTGAACAAGCTGAGAACGTCGTAAGCAATGACTTAATTGTTTGTCACGTGACTACTAGTGTATTTATTGTACCGCGCAGAACTTTGCATACGGGGGCGACCAATGGAACAGCCTGTACACATAGCAGCCTGACTGCCTTCACCTCCGAGATAATATATAGTGCCCCACCCCATCCATCCCCGCAATAGCGTAAACAATGGGGTTATTGTTGTGTTAGAATCGAAATAATAAATACGTATCGGTGAATAAAATACAGTTAGTCGTTCGGATGCGAGTAATTAAGGCAGGATCCCGAAGAATGAAGAGATTCGCCGAACGTACGTGATCATTTAAAAATCAAGGACAATTTGAATGCAGTCGAGAGAAGCGATTTCACCTTCTACATATAAACATAATTAGACTTTTAAGAAGTTTGGAATTTCAGAATTACTGTAGGTTATTATTTATAATATATAATAGTTGAATAGTTGTATTTACGAAACATTTTATTATTGTAATATAAGAAGATAACAGCAGTTTTGCCATTTGTATATTCAACATATCACAAAAAGAAGCGAGTGCAAAACCTAAAGGACTCTACCACTTGAGTGAACATTTACCCACAAAAACAAAACAACGCAAATTGACATCATAATAAGTGGTATTGGCTTGCACAATCGATCACCAATCTACGCATGAAATAGATTCTTTGATAATAGATCCCAAGGGTGCACAAACACACGGAATCATGGTGAAGAATACAGTCAAAGTACGAGTGCAGAAAACTGTCCTAATGTGTTAAATCTAAATTAGGTGGAGATAAAATATAACGCTATTATACATAGCGTCGTAGCGTTATAAAATATAACGCTATTATACATAGCGTCATAGCGTTATAAAATATAACGCTATTATACATAGCGTTATAGCGTTATAAAATATAACGCTATTATACATAGCGTCATAGCGTTATATTTACATACATAGAACATCGTTTACGGTGAATTATCTATAATATATAACGGTTTGTCGTTCAATTGTAAACAATAATTTCACTCGCCCTTCGGGCTCGTGAAATTGAAATTATTGTTTACAATTGAACTCCAAACCGTGATATATTAAACGATAATTCACAGTAAACGATGTTCTATTTCTTAATTAATACCAAGTATACATACAAGTTGACTGAGTGTGGTGTATGATTTATCCAGTGAATATATATACTCATTTTGGTGATGATATTATTTGATTAAATGCATATGCGATTATGTTAAATGTTAAATGCTTTCGTAAGTCTTTCATTTCAATGTTATCTATGCTTGGGTGTAATAAAGTTTTTTCGTACAGTTTTGGTTTACTTATGTGTGTTTTGCCGATGTCACCAGTATGATTGTGTAATGTTTATTTTGCAGATGTCACCAGTATGATTATGTAAAGTTTGTTTTACAGATGTCACCAGAATGATTATGTAATGTTTGTTTTGCAGATGTCACCAGTATGATTATGTAATGTTTTTGTTTTTTACAGATGTCACCAGTATGAATATGTAATGTTTGTTTTGCAGATGTCAACAGTATGATTATGTATTGTTTGTTTTCCTGGCGAAGTTAATGTGTGATTTAATTTAATCTACATGTATATTAATTTATACAACACATTGAGTCCTTCTGTTGTTTTTTTTATAATCTACATGTATATTCATTCCTACAACACATTGTCCTTTTGTGTGTTTTTTGCGCTCGCCTCTTATTGAGCAACAGTTAATATACAATACATACTAGCATGAACAGAGGATCCATTGGAAGCAACACACATAAAACAAGAGAGAAAAATAGCAGACTCAGTTTTATTTAGTCTGTTCATGAGAGGTAGTATAAGGTGCAATACCGCTCACGCCCCCTAGCACCGACATCAATGTTATTTTACTTTGACGCCACAAAAAAATGTCAACGTTACTGGATTTTATTATATACGTATTCATATGTGTGTTTACATTGAATCAATTACTGTACTAGTGGACAGTGTGTATAGTTGGGGATCGTGGTCATCATTCACACCATGTAACTGTGAACATGGTACCCAGTCCCGACAACGTACCTGTGTTGAACATGCAAGCTCCATAACCAGGGTGGACACGGGGAACCACTGCGCTGGTGCCGCCATCATCTCCAAATCATGCTCCTGTAACACAGGTAAATATCCTTCAATCTTTTACTGCCACCAACAGGTAGCAATATCATACCTTATGGAAAGTATCATGACGTACTGACAACATGAATGTATAGAGAACGAGTGTACAGTACTGGACAATGAGAACTATTTTCAAGCCAAAGTCCCTAAGTTCTCGGACATCCTCTGGAAACCTCTTTATTAGTTGTATAATTAATACTTGTATTTTATTTTTGGCCAGATGAATAATGTCGTTTTTAACTCTCCTATATTGCTCAACAAATCACACACCTGTGTCCGAAACTGTTAAATTTCCAAGAGTCGATAAATGTAGGTCGAACAGGAAATGTAGCACAGTCAGCCAAAACCACGCCTACAAAACAAACGACAATTACCAGGTAAACGTAACGTGCGCGAAACCACAACACAAAAGGGGTGACAATAGGGCCATCACATTGGAACGTTCAGAGGCAAAAAGGCGGCTGGGGGTTAAAATCAGGTTCTAGAGTGCACCAACCTCACTCTTTCCATATTGTCAGTCCAATAAAACGGGACAGTGTAAATAAAGAAATCCCCGCCAGGCTATATCCTCTAACAAACTAGGCAGTATTAATAGGCAACATATAACACAAAAATGATCATGTATATATGAATATAAAAACAACAACACAAAAGCCTAGAAAGCTACAAAGCAATAGTCAATAAAACCTCGCTAAGCTGGAACCTGTCATGTGATTAGATGCCATATGCACCATTAATTTTCAGTAAGTGACCGCGAATTTGAAAATCTACATTTATTAAAAAGTGCTTTGTTTTCCTTTTTACTTTAAACCAGTAATGTATCATCCTAACGCATTAATGAATGTCAATACTTTAATAGTTCAAAAATCTGAAGATGTGTATAACTGACTCAATATTAACAGAAAGAAATTATCGATTTACTTAAATTTCTCCTTTTTAACCAATGGCCACCCATTATTTCCTCAATTGAAAACAATGCTTACATCTCATACATTAATATACGATTTCTGAAAAATCAAATCAAGTATGGATAATTTTCATATAACAAAGACGGTCTCCATTTGCAACTAGAAGTCATCAGGTATGTGAGAATCGTTTTGTTTGTTTACTAAACACGTCCGGCTATTTTCAATGAGAGTGAATGCATGTATTTGACATTACGTGGTCCGAGTATTAACTTTCATACCCTATACAACCCCTTCTACAGGAAACGAAGACGTGGTTGGCTTTGGTATGAAATAAAACCTAAATTTCGGCTTAAAGGTTTGCGTATTGTAAAATTAAAACATTTCATAGACAATTTTAAACAGGTTATCACATTTCTTTCAGTAAAATAATGTTTTTAAACGCATTTAATTGTCAGAAACGTCCATTATAAATTCCTGCTAATATAAGCTATCCCATCGCTTAATGGTACTAAAGCGGAACCACGTAATGAATGTTGGAGTATGTGCTTTATTAAACTTTAATATTCTATATTTACACTTCTGATCAATATAATAACAAAATATAATAGAGATGGCCCATTTTCTCCAACATAAATATTTGACAATCAAAAAAGGTATGTTTCAATGATTGGGGTTTGGGAGGGGTGGGTGGGGCGCAAACAATTATATGGGGAACCAAACATTTTTTGATAAGCAATACAATACAACATTATATAGGTTGTATCTCTTCAAATTATTGACCCCCACCCAACCCCACCCTAAATGTTCAGAGGGCGGAGGGTGGGGAGTGGGGTTGGGACAATAATTTGAAGAATAAAAATACTTTTTCCCTAATAAAGTATATAATGTTGTATTTTATTGCTTGTCAAACATTTTGTGAAACAGTTTGGTCCCCCATATAATTGTTTGCGCCACCCCTCCCACACCCCAATCATTGAAACGTAACTTTTTGATCGTCAAATACTTATGTTGAGGCGTCCCCACGGCTCCTAAGCCTATGTCTATTGGTGGTTATACACCCACTCCTGTAGATCCTTTCCAAGGGTTTTCTGATAATACATTTCTTTATAACAATTTCACAATATCTTAAAATATCGAATACTTTATTTAAATTTTAACACAATATGTTTTATGTTGCAAAAACATCAGTTACGTTGTTATTGTGCTTTTTACCAGATTCACACAACGCTTTCAAAGTTAACTAATCGATAATTAAAATAGTTTAATGATACTTATTTGATTCATTTTAGACTTTCTAGACATTACTACATTTTAGATAATCTTGAAAACAAAACAAATAAAAATACTATTACGGATAATCTGTAACAAGACAGGAAGTAAAACCAGCAGCAACAATTTTTAAAGTATAATCAACATTTATTCAAATAATACAAATAGAAATATTCACTGACAGAAAATACATGAAATGGATCCAGTATTTCTTTAAAATCCGATATACGAATAAAATCCAAATAATATTGGCAAGTGTCCCTTTTATCTAAATTGTCAAGTGTCCCTTTAATCAAAGTTGTCAAGTGTCCCTTTAATCGAATTTCACTTCATGTCTTTCTTGGTTTAATTAATTCACAATAGTCCACATGTCCATATAATTCACATTCATTTTCATTATAGAAGTTTTATCCTCTCACACTATATTTTAGTTCATAGCATAATTTCACTTTTTACTGAATATAAACCCAATTCAAAAACTAAATACTGAAACCCACAAAAACGCCAAAAGGCTGTATTTGTACTGTCATAGAATGTCATAGAATATTCCAGTAAGATAAACAAGTTATTTTACATAACCTTAACAGTCATATGATGCCTCGTAGAAGGTCATAGTAGATTTAGAATATGTCAATAACCTTGAATGAGTCTTATGATGTATCGCGTGGTGTAAACAATAATTTAACAATTACTAGACTCAGCTATTTACATGTTTGATATTAATAGAAACAACTTGACAGCTAAATTAATAATAAACATATACACTTATAAAGCATTATTTACATGAGGGTAACACATGCACATGTATGTATATCATCTTATAGGAATATATAATGAAGCTTGCTAAAGCAACCACCAATATTATTTTATTGTTCGAGTCGGAGACGATTCCCAGAAAGCTCCGTCAGAGTTTTCATTTTCGATCATAACTGCTTCGCCATTTTCCGTAATCATTATGGTGATGCATACATATGTGTTATTCGAAATACCACCTTTGAAAAAATATTGGCAAGCACAAAAAGAAGAAAAAAATTACCCGCTACCCAGTATTATGTCAAATGTTTTCCTGAAATAGTCATATGCATTTCTTCCTCCCTGTTATAGGAAGCTGTCAGGATGTGTCTACCTTCTGTGCATCGAATGGCAAGTCAGTTTGTTCCAACTACCTCGAGTGGGCCAAGATCAATTGTGCTAAATTCTGCTCGTTGTGTTTAGGTAAGTAAAACGTTCACACGAATAAAAGGAACACTTGGCAGTAACACTATCAGATGTACTTATTTATTACACATTTTTTTCTAATCTTTATTTCAAATAAATGTTTTGGGAACAAGTTTTATCATAGTATGTAATGTTTTATTTCGAATGCATCAATACAGTCTTGAACGGGTATTTATTCCAGGAATGTAATCAAAATTAGTACCACACTTTATTAATTGATTTTCATTTAGACTTTAAAGCTGCATGCACATAATTAAATAAGCCAATACATTTTGATTTATCAAATGTTTTCCGTTATTTTACCATAAGGTTGAATGCATGGTTGGTTGAATATAATCAAATATCAGAAACATCGCGAACGATTAACAACCATGATACAAGAGACAACAATACCGACGTGGAAAAGGCGTACTATAAGAGAGCAAGACAACTGTTTTTCCCTAACATGTTATGCATATACAATTGAAAAAACCCCAATGAATTAGTATTTACGTAAGGAAAAAAAACCTGGCTTCTAATATTCCCTGTTCAGAGAAGTTATATCAACTCTTTGTGAAACTGTGATCGCCGGTTGACACCATGTAGCCATTTGAACAAACAAGGTAGAGGACTATACGCTAATGTATGCAATAAGCTAATGCTATATATGCAATATATGAGAGCTTATTCCTTGCGGTTTGAGGAAAGACGCAGTTTGAAGGTTTTTATTCTAGTTATACCCGTGGGCCCTATTCTTTATACCACCTAATTGACTTTGTATTTTTAATACAGCTTAGCTGCCTATGTAACTGAAAAAACGTCCAGTCAAATGAATTCTTCTGTCATTTAATGGATAAAAAAGTTGATATATTTCTAAAATTATGCAAGAACCTTGGCTTATGCAACTATATTTTATTGCCACCAACTTACCGTATCATACATGCAGATGATTGTAGAGATCGGATATTAAGCTGTGCAGGTTATCCAAATGACACCTGCACTCGGTATCCAGATTGGGCCAAGACGAACTGCGCTAATATCTGTGGATTCTGTCAATACACTACGTGTAACATTATATTGTAGTATTATCCGAGAGCTGAGTAAATAAATGTCCTTTTCATCAATGTCTTTAAGAAAATATGCAAGAATCAATCGTGCGGCTCATCAGGACTCGAGAAACAACGTCCCGGTTTGTATTTGGTCATGCACATTATTGTTGTCATTTATATTCGGTTTTCGTGATAGAATATAAACAACACAGTAACCGAATATATACACAACTCCGGTAAAAGTAATTTTCAACGATATATTCGTATTATTTAACCTAACGTGCAAAACATGCGATGAACAATGACGGGCTCGCTGTCATTGCACGACATAAACCTTTGCGGATGTAAAGCGATTGGTTCGGAGTTCACATATCTGTGCATTCGTCCGATCGTCTTTAGATGAATTATTTTCCGACAATTGTTTTCGTGCAACAACTTGATATAACTTAAAACAGTGTCGATGAACAATCTATACAGAACGGTATGTTGTCTATAAAATCAAGTCCTTCCACCAGAGTTAAGCCAGCATAATGTTTTAACATGAATCTTGAATTCCCTTCCTACGGCATTTACTAAAATACAATTGTGCCTGTCTCAAATGTTACCATTCTTCGAATTAAATAATGATCTCTCGTTTTAAGCTACTTCAGGTGTAGACGGACATTGGAGTGAGTGGACACAGTTTACCCCGTGCAGTCACACGTGCGGCGCGGGTACCCACGCTAGAATTAGATACTGCTCTTCTCCAGCGCCATCTGGTGGAGGAAGACAGTGCGCCGGAAGTGATACACAAACAGCAACATGTAGTATTCAGCCATGTGCAGGTATGGTATAAAATATGTTCGTTCAATAATATTTGACTAAGACTAATTTCAAACTGTTTCGCAAAGGCTAACACGTTTTATTTCGTATATGATTTACCCGTTACACAGTTTATTTAACATAGTCGTACAATAATTGTCATTGTACAATGCTTAATACAGGCGTTGCATATATGTAATGAACACGTGCATTTGAAGGCATGTACATTTTGCATTATGTCAATTGTGCAGAGTGGCAGAATGGTAGTGGCAGACCACACTATTTTCTCTGTGTAGAACCAGTACCATAAAGCTCCCGTTATCCGTAAAAATGAACAGCATTTCCAAACCTTTAATTAATGTTGAACCATGAACATATTCCGTCAAATAATTCAAAGTTTGATAGAAGCTCATCTTACTGAGCTCGTTGATTCTTACGTATGATGGGAGGTATTCAGTTATTCCCAGGAAAACGTGGGTGGTCTGCCTCCACCACAAAAAATCGACCGTCATATGTAGTCTTAAATGTGTTGCAAATGGTGTAATACACCATTCAATGAACCATTAAAGCAAATCATTTTATTAAATCAAAGTTACCATATGGAATCTTGCAATGTATTTCTGCGAGAACGTTATGACCACTTCTGACATGTCTATGTTACACATCTGAGATCTGTCATTAGGCCAAGAAAAAAAGTCGTGTTTCAGGTTTCCTGCTAAAAAATAAATAGGGTGGGTAGCTCGATATTTTCATGTTATATTTCATATTTTATAACATATGACAAATAGTGTGGTAAACATGGGAAATGGTATTTATTTTTTATTTTTTTAACTACACGAAGATAGAAATTACAACCAGAAAACATAATTGTAAACTCTGATTTTGAGGGCCTCAAGGATGTATATATTAACATATATAATTTTAAATTGCTCCAAAATTGACTTTGAACCCATCACACGAAGATGGGAAAGAAACGTCACAGTGCAAAACAAACATGCATTTGTTTGTAATATTGTTTCAATAAAACATGCAATGAACATAAAAGTACACACAGCTCTCTATGTTGCTATTCTTAAACTGGGAGTATTAAATATGCTAAAAAAGTGGATTGAAGCACATTAATTTTATTCGTCATCACAATCACATCTATTAAAAACAAATCAAACAATGATACATGATATAATTTTTTGATCAATTCATGATATTTCGTAATAATATGAAATTAATCATAATAAGATGACAAAACCAAACATAAATTTCCATAAATCCGGATTCCACTCAGGGCCACCACGGAGTTGCATAGATTGCTATTTTGAACAGAGAAACATACAAGACAAGAAAGCAGAAAATCATCAACATTGTAAAACATACAATGAAATAAAATTACTTGTTTTGTTTTTACTTTTAATATTTCACTTTTATACTTTTATAAACATTCGTCGTGTGAGCCGAAGAATTCATTTGACCCCAGTGGCCTACTTTGCCACTGACCGTTCCAAGGCGGTAGCCCTATTGTCAACCCTTTTGTGTTTGTGATGTCGTTTGCATTTATTATTGCTTTTGCCTTCTTGTTTGTCTGTTTGTGTGTTTGTTTCTGTGTTTTGTGGTTGACTGTCCTCCTTAAATGCTACTTTACCTGTCCGATCTTTTTATATTTCCTGTTTTATTGTGTTGCTATGAAAAATACATACAGAACCGGTGATAGTAATATTGAAGCCTTTATATGAAGGATGAACCTCCGATTTGTCGGTAGAAATACAGCTAATATAACTCCTGGCCTCTTTTTGACCGCATTTAGCGACCTCGAAGGCCATAAAGAAACATAAAAAGATCAGACAGGGAAAGTAGCATTCAAGGAGGACAGTCAACCACAAAACACATAAACAAACACGCAAACAGACAAACAAGAAGGCAAAAGTAACAATAAATACATACGACATCACAAACACAAAAGGGTTGACAATAGGGCTACCGCCTTGGAACAGTCAGTGGCAAAGTAGGCCACTAGGGGTTTAAACAGGTTCTAGGGTGCACCAAACCTCACACTTACCCATAAGCCTTGCTGCGGCAGCCTTTGCCGGGTAAAACAAGCGTAAACATCCGAGATACACCAATCGCAAAATTTCCGTCGTAAAACATCGACGAATACAGAACAAAAACAATATCGTCATCATCGCGTCACAAGAGATCGAGATTTATTTTTTTTGATACAGGAAAAAAAAGAGATTAGGATCTGGACAAAATATAGGGTCGGTCGGGAACCTGAACACGGCTATATTTTTCTTGACCTTATGACACCAGTCAACATAAACATGATAATAAATACTGAAAAAAGGGATCCAAACAAGGGATAAAAGTAGCCGACTCGTTTTATTGAGTCTGTTCATGAGAGGTAATGAGAGCAGGCTTAAGCGATATTCTAGTTTAAAGCTACACAGATTGGGCCTGGTGATGCCAAAGGAGCAGTAAATAATAACACTATTGATTTGTAGTCGGGCGACATTTTACGCCTGCAACACGGCATTAAACAAACTAAATCTGTTCATGAGAGGTAATGTAAAGTGCAACACCTCTTAAGCCTTCTAGAACAGGCTTACGAGAGGTTCTACTTTAAAGCCACAAAGATAACTTCAAACTAACACACCAGACATTAGGAATGTAGATTGAACATTTACTCAAACATTAGTAGTAAAAATTAATGCTTATTTTTAATTTGCAAAGTACTGTATAATGGACAAGATTACTATCAATGTGCAAATATTTATCTTCCAAACATTCAGTCGATGGCGGTTGGGGAATGTGGTCACTGTGGTCGCAATGCTCCATATCATGTGGTCTTGGAGTGATTACACGTGACAGGGTATGTGACCATCCAGTGCCATCTGGCGGCGGCGCTCCGTGTAGTGGTACCAACACAGCATCTCATGAATGTAGCACAGGCCCTTGTGCAGGTAATATAGCATTATACACATGCTATTTTTACCACCGCTTTCACAAAGTGAAGTGGGGGCTATATAGAAATTACGTTGTCCGTAACGTACCATCATATCGCGCCCCGTCGCGTAACACGATTTTATTAGTTGCATTCCGCAAACAGTTTTGAATTGGTTATTCCCAAACATCATATACACATAACAACTGATGACTTTATGTACCTCTACATCACCCATTGTTGATTGCCTTATTTATTACAGAATTATGACCCTTTATATGACTTAGAATTTAAGCGGGGTAATCATAACCTTCGGTGATAATTCTAGTTGTGAAGAGAAATTGTGAGAAGACTTCGACAATCACATGTCACATGGTCACAATAGTCCAACCGGTATTTATTCTGTAACTCCCAATATCGGCAATACAATTACCGTTTAGGAGACTGCAATAAGAGTTAATGGAAATACAATTTCCGATATCGGAAAGTAACAATACCAACATGGGAAATAAGCAATTCGATATCGACATTAAAATATTATTTTCGATTTCGAAAATTACATTTCCTATATCGAAAATTTAAAACTACGTTAACGGGAATAGAATTTCCGATATAGAAAAAAGAGCTTTATTTACGAATAACATATTACCAGCGCGTTTATATATAAAGGTCGAACAGGAAATGTCGCTTTAAGAGAACACAACTAAAAACCCGCATTGAAACAAATACAATATTAATTAAGAAGCAAGGCATGTGACGTCACAAACACAAATAGGTTGACAATAGGGCTACCGCCCTGGAACGGTCAGTGACAGAAAGGCCGATGGGGTTTAAACCAGGTCCTAGGGTGCACCAAATCTCACTCTTAAGCTATTGTTATCCAAATAAAATGGGACAGTGTAATAAAAAATCCCCACCAGGCTATATTCTCTAACAAACAAAGCGGCATTAATAGGCAATATAACACATAGATGATCATGCATATAAGAACATATTAAAAACGCATAAAAAGCCATAATGCAAGTACTCAATGACTTTGCATAAGTCAGAACAACACGAGAACGAAGCATTAAGGTACGACAAGACACGATTCAAGACACACATAGAACGCTACCGTCCTTTCAGGATTTAAGCTGAAGTCATCATAGGGTCCAACATCTGTCCGGTCATCGCACAATCATAGAAGAAAGCAAAGTGTCGAACTGTAAATGAGTCAACCACTAAACATGCAGTGAGTTGCAGACTGATAGGGTCATACCATCTTTTGAGCAACTTTTTAACAAGTTTAATACAGATTGTATGATAGTGATGAAGTTAGAAATATAGACCGCGTAATAATTTGCTCGGGGGAACACCCCCATGTCAATGGGAATCTTTAACAGTATCAAAATTAAAATCGTCTCTCCTGTCATGATAATTATTTCTCAATTTTGAATAGAGAGATATAAATTGAGAAAAGAAGCGACATTATCAGACATATTACCTTTGTTGAGTTCTAGCTATTTGGGATAGACAGTGTTAACCATCGAAGAAAATAAAGAGTTGTCAATGTTCAATATGTCATCCAGATACCAAGAGGTTTCCTTAAAGGCTTCACTTACATCTGCCTGAGTATCTGATGAAAGACTCAATATTAAATCTCTTTCATAGCAATACAAAAAGGTATCTGCGGCAAGAGGTGCACAGATCGTACCCATTGGAATACCTACAATTTGTCTATAAACGGTGGTTCCATACCTAACTAAAATATTATCTAATACGAATATAAGTGTTTCACAAAATTCTAGGCAAGACCACATAATGAAAGAGTCGAAACTGTCGTTAGTTAAAAACGTTTTAATATTGTTACCGGCCAAATGAACAGTTCTTTTCTCTAGCGAAAGATTTGAGAGCAATAATCTTGTCTTTGATAAGCTTGTGTGGTAAGTTGGATACAGTATGCGGCAAAGTCATAAGTACTTATAGATGTGTATTGACGCCTATTGCAAATTTTATCAAGAACGTCTCCTGAATCATTAATTGACCAAAATAAATGAATCACATAAACACCAGGCCAGTTTGTATCTAGCACCATATAAACCCGCTGGAAATGGTATATTCATCTGACATGAATTTGTTATGTCTTTAATACACGCATGTGTTTAATACACGCATGTTAAAGAGATTGAACATAATACAATCAAATTCTTACAACTTACATTGTATGGCCATCTCCCAATGTCAAACGAAGAAATTATACATCATCCGGTTTTTAACAATTTAAATGTGTTGTTTGAATGTAGCATTGTTTTAAAATAACCTATATGTTGTTTCGCATGATTTTCGAGGTTTAAAATCGTTGAGTACCTCTTCAATAACCAATCAGCATTGCGTATTTTAACAAACTATGTTAGGTAGGTAAATTAAAGTATTAAAGAATCAATTGCATTTCCGGTAAAGGAATTTGTATGTTCTTTATAGATATTTGAATTTCCGATTTGCATTACAGGTTGATCGTATTAGTGCAAAGGTGACATATGTTTAAAAGTACAGTCAGAATCATATTCTGCCATTTTAAACTGGACTACACGCGTTTATTGTAATTCAAATGTCTGGTATTACTCTGTACATACCTGGACGTTATTCATTCAATACTCTGTACATACCTGAATGTTAATCTGCATTACAAGCATTCAATACTCTGTAAATACATAGATGTTATTTTGCATTACAATCATTCAATAATCTGTACATACCTGGATGTTATTCTACATTCCAGCTTGGTCCCATTGGTTCACTGGTGATTGCTCGGTGACTTGTGGCAACGGAACAATGGAGAGACTACGACATTGTAGTACAGGCCTGGATACAGACTGTTCTGGAGCGGCATTGGAGATGGTACCCTGTGTCGGCGTCTTGTGCGCTGACTGAGTGTACTATATATAAGAAACCGTATATTGTAAACTAAATATAAAATAAAGTATTACTGGATACTATTGTTTGTTAATAGTAATTATTTTGAAATGAATTTATTTAAGAATGAAGAATTTTTTTAAATATTCCATCGATTCGTCGTGTCATTCTGTACAGGTCTTTACAAAGAAAGGGTCGATGGCAAACAACCAGACTTGACATGCGGAGGTATACAGTACTGGTTCTACTCAGGAAAAAATGGTTGGTCTGCGTCAACCACAATAAAATCGACCGTCATATATAGCCACGTATTTGGAACGCAGCACATGAATTATGTGCATTCCAAACACGCACATCAAACATGTTTGTTTTTCCCTCTTGAGATAGAAAATGCCTGTTAGTTCAAGACATAAAGGATATTTGGTTTATTCTTACCAATAAAATAGTGTATTTTAGCTGTGAAATAATATTGATATTTCATAGTGTAACATATAGTTCAATTTTTTCACTGCCGAACTACATTTTTCAATATCAAGAACATAGTTTTTTCTCTTCTTTTTTTTTTATAGAAAATACCTGTTTAATTTATATCATTTGCTTGTAAATGGTCTGACTAAGAGAATGAGCTATATTTCTTTTTTGAAAAGTGTTATCATATCTAGCGGAAATGGCGTGACAGTAGTATTACAATGTATTGGATTGACAATAAATTACTATAATAAATACTGATAAAGGTGATCCTTTGGGAGCAACAAACACAATTAAGAGAATAAAGCAGCAGACTCGGTTTTATTGAGTCTGTTCATGAGAAGTAATGAACGAAGCAACACCTCTCACGCCCCCTGGCACCGGCTAAAGCGATATTCTAATTCAAAGCCACCTATTTTGGGCTCGTTGGTCCCAAAGGACCAGTAAAAATAACACTAGTGATTCATAGCATGGGGAGACGTTTTACGGCCGCCACACTGCACTAAACGAACGCTAGTGTGACTGTCAATAAATACTGATAAAGGTGATCCTTTGGGAGCAACAAACACAATTAGGAGAATAAAGCAGCAGACTCGGTTAAGACTTTATTACAAACTGTTATGATGAATTAAAGAAATAGTATCGTAGTGAGGCGATGCATTCCCTTTGATTGTAAAGCATGAAATATATAGAATATTTGTTGTTTTGTCGTGAATAACAGATTTTATTTCATCGAGAAGTGAGAAAATGTTGATACTAAAGGAAAAAGGAACCGCAACTCGGAAATTTCCGCTCTATAATGTCTATACTGCACATAAAAGTACACGCACAATTCCAAAGAAATCCGAAGATGTTTGTAAAAAAAAGTGTTGCAGCTAGTTAGAGACACATCTGTGCTTTTGAAGAATTTTAGCCAATTTAGTATATTTTTACGATTGCTTCTCGAAGTGATCAAACTTCAATATTTTCAGTCCTATTTCACGTTCGCGTATATTTAAAGTTTTCTCACTTCTCGATGATATAAAATCAGTTATTGACTCCAAAATAACACATATCCATAGAAAGTACTAAAGCAAATAGTCTCCCCTTATCTTAAAAAATAAGAATTCTTCACGTTGCGTGTTACAGCTAATTCCGGAAAAGGTTAACTACGCAGTTAATATTGCAAGCCGAAGATCAGCGGACGGGAATTTATCTTACACGACATTCCCAAGAGGAAAAGTCGCAAGCCCGAAGGCGGAAAGTCTCATGCTCGAAGGGGAAAGTCAAACTTATACTAGACAAACAAATGAGAAGGTAATTTCAATATTTGATAAACACGCCAAGATTGCCGTGTGTCACTTTAACACCCAATGTCATCTTGATTTCATAACAAGCTCGGTTAATTAAAACTTGCTATTTGCCCTTTAGAATCAATTGACTGAATTGTTTTTTATAAAATTTATATTTAATAGCCTATGATATTTTTTGGCTTATTCTCTTAAAACGAAACCAACCATTTCTCAATAAAACATCTAATAGCCACGAAAACGGTACCGATTAAGCACTTCGAACGTTAATAACTAGTTATTTAATGACCTTTAACGTAACTAGTTATTTAATGACCCTTTACGTAACTAGTTATTTAATGACCTTTAACGTAACTAGTTATTTAATGACCTTTAACGTAACTAGTTATTTAATGACCTTTAACGTAATTAGTTATTTAATGACCTTTTACGTATATAGAATGCAGCCGCTAAGCAAGCCATGGGAATTGTCTATTATTGCGAGTTTCAATGATAAAACAGTGTGTCGGGAAGTAACTTGCATACTAGTAAATACAAACTTATACAAAAACTATTAAAAAAAGTTATAAATAATGGTTTTCAAAATAAGCAACGAATGTAGAACAGTGCAGCGCATTGCACAAGGGTATCAATCAACCTTCAAACTGTTTTATTGGGTGTAAATTTGAGACAGGCGCACTCTTTAATTCATGTGTGGATATATGGACTTATTTTATCTCTGAACAACACCGAGTCTATGCAGCAACCCACCATAAATTACATATTATATGGTGATACTATAACTGTTAAAGGGGCATTCTGTAATCGGAGAGATTTAAGGGACACCCGGAAATGTTGAAGTGTTTATCCAGCATTACAATTAGTGTCTCGACTTATTAATACAATATCCTTTTAATTCTGCTTGCAGATAATTAATTACAATTTAGAATTTTTCATGTTCTCATCTTTCTCTACCATAGGTTTAAACATATTATTGGTGCATTTAAGGTTTATTACGTCGCTGATATAATCAACAGTTAGTAATATCCAAAACCAATTCACCTAATACATCCTACAGTAAGATACTACATCGATACAATATCGTCTCCTATAATTCTTTTAGAATGGTGTTTTCAATTCATGCTTTATTTATGAAATAATGTATATATGTATGTATATTTTATTGTAAACAATGAGACGCAAAGTAATAACTGTTAAATCTAAACTTACAATTATCATAAATAGTATTAACGATTGAACAATGCTGTGCTATATAGAAAAACTAACGTGACTCCGCGAGTGTTTAAAAACAATCAAGATTACCATGTGTCCCTTTTAACATTAATACAGGATTTCAAGGTAGTTCCCATTTTATACTTGATTTATGCAACGTGTTTGTTTTTAAAATTTAATATAAACAAAACCATCCGAGCTTTCATTGACATCAACAATCTGGTAAAGATCTGATGAAAAATGATGGCCCTATCGTGTTAACGAGGCAAAATATAGTAATTTTAACTAAATCAAGGGTCATAACTCCAATGTTACTGGTCCGAACTGGCTGATTTTTGAACTCGTCGGAGCTTTTATTGATATCAACAATCTGAAAAAGGTTAAAAAAGATCAGATGAAAAATGAAAGCCGTATCGTGTTAATGACTTCAAATTAGATCATATTTTAGAAAATCAAGGGCCATAACTCCGGTGTAATCGTCCAATCTAGCTTGTTTTCGATCTTGTCCGATCTTACATTGACATCAACAATTTGGTAGAGTTTGGTAACGATCGGATGAATAATTAAGGCCCTATCGTGTTAACGAAGCAAAATATAGCAGTTTTAACAACATCAAGGGCCATAACGCAGTAGTTACTGGTTCGAAATGGCTGGTTTTCGAACTCGTCCGAGCTTTCATTGATATCAACAACCAACCTGGCAAGGTTAAAAAAAGCAGGCTCTATCGTGTTAAAATGACAAAGGTTCACGGATGGACGGACGGACGGACGGACGGACGAACGGGCGACAGACAACACGCCATCCCAAAAGTTCTGCTGGCCTTCGGCTAAAAATTATCTGCGATAAAAGTTCAAGAACTAACAGTCAGTTCTAGATCATTCTAGAACTGTTGTTCTAGAACATTCTAGAACTGTTCTAGAACTTAAAGAACTGTTCTTGAACTAGTATTGAAGTTCAAGAACACAGTTCAAGAACTTGTATAGTTCTTGTATAGTTCTTGAACTTTCATGTTCAAGAACTGATATTAGTTCTAGAACTGTTCAAGAACTGAGGTTAGTTCTAGAATGGTTCAAGATTTGCGATTCTCTGCGAGAAAAGTTCAAGAACTAACAGTCAGTTCTAAAACATTTTAGAACTGTTCTAGAACTTAAAGAACTATTCTTGAACTAGTATTGAAGTTCAAGAACAAAGTTCAAGAACTTGCATAGTTCTTGAACATTAATGTTCAAGAACTGATATTAGTTCTAGAACTGTTCAAGAACTGAGGTTAGTTCTAGAATGGTTGAAGATTTGCGATTCTGACTCTCTGTAGTTCTTGAACTTATTGAATCTTCTTGAACTTATGGTGGTTCAAGAACTGTTGTATAAATCATATTACAGATTATCAACATATAATTTGAGCATTTAAGTAAAATGTTTTCTTAGAACCATTCACTACTCGAACTAATGGATAAAACGGAGACTTTCCCAAAAACCTTTGGTTCAATAATTATTGAGCTAACATGATTGAAAACTTAGCAGATGTGTTAGAACTTTATTGTGTCACTACTTGAAATTCCTGAACATAAAAAGCAAACACACAAATCTGTGTTTTTTGGTTATGCATGCTCAGAATGATATAATACATATAAGCACAGTTGAACATAAATGTCATTGAAAATCTTTAAACCCTACTTCATATTACATAGAAATTATAGTTTTACTGTTAGCCATAATTATATCAGAGGATTATCCAGGAAAATTCGGACTAACGTATATAAGTGTTACCTTGACCTTGAACGGACGTGACTGAAAGTTGCACTCTGCACGTCGTCGTCTCGATATGGTGAACATTTGTGCCAAGTTATTTCAAAATCCCTCACGAGTTCAAGAGATATGGAGAGGACACGAAATATAGCGCATAGGAAATTTGACCTCTAAGTGCGACCTTGAACTTGAACGGACGTGGCTGGAAGTTGTGCTGACAGACATACAGACAGACAAACATCAAAGCTAGAAACAATATGTGGGGGGTGAGGGTTGAAGACATAATAAGGCATTATTAAAACATCAGAAACATCATCACACATATCATTTAACTTGCCATCTCTTTTTAATCGGGTTTTAACCGAGAAGTAACAGGGAAATGACCGGGTATAATATCACACAATATTACGTGACGTCACAGTTTAGAAAAGCGGTGAGGGTGCGTGACATTTCAACAAGCAGAAGTTCTAAACAACATCGTAAGTATTTTCCAGCGTATACATAACATATGTCATGCATATGAACAATTTAATAAGGATATATATATATATATTCTTTCACGAAACTGGAACTCATGACATTAGTTTCTTTTTAGATGGAGGAAATCGTATGATGAAACGATGTCATCTGTTTTCGCGAATGTACGTTGATCATATATGCAGACATTTAAGCGTTAGAAAACAGCTCATGATGCATAATTTAATGATTTAAACAAATTGTGTAGACTGTTTGGTTTATAAGCATAACATCTGGATGTTTTAGAACGTCGACTTGTGTTGCTATTGAAAAGCAGACGGCGGTTTCCGGTAAAAACAAAACAGATTCTGGACGAGATATTTTGTAAAACAAAGAAGTATTCTGAGAGATATTTAGTAAAACAAAGAAGTATTTTGAATGAGATACTAGTTTGTAAAACAAAGAAGTGTATCCATATAGTCATGTTTTAATCAGGATTTCCAAGAAATGATGATTACACGTTTGGTTTATCAATTCTACACTTATAGCTATGTTGCTGATGACATTCAAGCCGGTCTTTCTAAAAGGTAATGTCTACATTTCTTATTTTGGTTGCATTTATATTTCTATAGGCTGGAAAAGCTGAACAAGTTGCTCCTTCAAAAATGAAGAGGCAGAAAGATAAAGCCAATGACGAGAATATTCCACGGGTCTTTGTACGTTCTACCTCACCAAAGTATGAAGGTATAACAACTGTTTTGTATTAAAAAATAAAATTGGTATTGGTTAACAAAACAGTTTACTGTTAGAAGAATCAATGTGCTGAAGCTTGTACAAATTAACCCAAGATTATATGTAGTTCAAACAAAAACAATGCAGCTTCAAAAACTGTATTTGTTGTTGTTGTTAATTGTAAGTTGAAAGAGGAAGCACATAAAACATGATGGCTAAATGGCCCTGAACACTCATGGTATCATTTAATTGTAGACACATGCAGCAGTCGCACACAAAAGGGTGTGATAAAAGAGCTCTAGCTGGTAATCTTGGTAAACTTTATACTAAAGATTTAATTAAAGTAAAAATCTATTTAAGGCAGCAGATCGTACTTAAAAAAACAAAACATGTATTTTTATGTTTTATGAAAAACTGTTTTTATATTTCGGTTTCTTGGAGAGGTCAAAAATGATGCACGTGCAGATGAGGAGGGATGAGCTTTTGTGGTGCATAGATCAAAGTAACCTCGAATGGAAAAAAACTCCGCCCTACCAAACTGGTCACCAATGAAGATTGTTTGGATATGATGCTGTACGTTTTTACACTTTATCAGAATGAAGCAACACCTTTATAAAAAAAAAATGTGTTGACTACATGAACAATGCCTCAAAAATCATAATGAATGGTCTTGGGTGAACTGATAACCAAAAAAGCAGTCTGAACTGGTAAATGGATTGTGGAAGCAGTTCATGCCTGACATTTACTAACAATATGTATATATGCCTTCTTCGGATGCGGCCCATCAAAGCCTGTAGATGTTCAAACTTTTCCGAGGTTTGTTGAACGATTTCTGAACATTAAGTCTGGTAAAGATGAACTAGATAGCCATGGCAAGCAGGTGGTGGTGAGCGTAGGTGACATTTATTTCGGAGTGAAGCAAATGCTAGTACTACATATCTGGTTCAATAAATGTTGTTACGCCATGTTCGGTAAATCAGAGATAGAGACGGATGCAGTTTTAGTGTCAATATTCCACCTTTAGAATATGAGATACATGGGGTGGATGTTATTGCAGACATCATTCTTAGATTGTTGAGAGAAGTTATCGTAAATGAACATGCACTGGTAGAGACTGCGCACTCAAGTGCCAATATGCTAATAAATAGAACGATCAAAGGATGAGGGCATGATTACATTTTATTGAATTTATTATTAATTTATAAATATTATATGATTCGACGGCTTGCTAATTTGAGATTATTTTGATGACGTACTCGATCATAATGTCATTGGATGTTCTAGGTGTAACACACCCATTGATTGTTGCATTGAGTTGTGTGTGAATTAAAATTTAAATGCCATGTTGTCATTCATATCTAGGCCCAAATTAAAAATGAATAACTTACATTCTCATCACAAATGACACATATGCTGCCAAAATATCCACAGAAAAATGGGGGTCATGTATCTTCTAAGAAAGAACTTGTCTCATGAATGAATGGTCCCTTTAAGACATAAACACTGAGATGCAATAATATTGTATTCATACACTCATTTCCATATCAACAAAATAAATTAAAAACTCACAATTTTAACATTGCAATGCTTGAAAAATGTAACAAATAGATCAACAATGTGATATAAACAAAAAATGGCACTTTAAATTAGTGAAAATGCCTTTATTTACAAAAAGAAATGAGAATTATTTATTGACGCCATTATGCGACCTACCCCCAGGCCGACACTTCCTGTATTGCAATGGGTGTGCTACACCTCTAACAAATGTATATTTGTGATGCTTAATTCTCCTGCGAGAATTTCAACTTTAACTGTTTTTGAACCAGTTCTTGAACAAGTTCTAGAACAGTTCAAGAACGTTAAATGACCGCTTCTAGAACAATAGTTCAAGAACCTTTGTTCAAGAAAAACATAATTCTTGAACTAAGGTTCTTGAACTATTTAAGAACCTTGGTTCAAGAACTAATTTATTTTTGTTTTTATGTTTGTGATATTATGATGTCCTATACGTCGCTTCTTAATAATTAAGAAGCGAAGTATAGGACATCATAACATCACAAACATAATAGGGTTGACAATTGGGGTACCACCTGGGAACGGTTCAATCTGGAAAATTCGTCGACTCGACTGCGTGGTGTTGTTAAATTAATAATATTAATTTAATGGTGATTATATTGCAGTTGTACATATATTTATAATAAAGTGTACTTCTAGACATAAACAAGACTCATAAGACCCTCAAAGCATCACATAAACAACAATTGATTATGTATACAACAAAACTAGCCCAGTCGTCTAGATTTCCAGATCAAATTATTTCATTAACAATAATTACATCGTCGCGTATTGGCTCCAAGTTTAGTGCATATACTCGTTAAATATGAATCTGAAACAGTTTATGATAGTTGTATTCAAATAATTAAGGTTGACATCCATAACGCTTCCAAATCGCATGCAGTCCCTTTAAAGTCTTTTCCACATGATTAGTCATTTGAATGAGACCTAAAACCGTGTCCCCACCACCGGCCCCACACACGCAAACAAACACACGTTAGCATAGTTCAAGTTTCAGGACATTCGGTGCATATAAATGTTGAGAGACACATTTAGATAAGGGCCTACTACGTCACAAAATTGATAAACAGAACCTATATTATACGTTACACATCCTTGTAATCTAGAAAACTGTCATATATATGCCAATTTAATTCAAAATGACGATTCGTTTAGGAGGTAAGACTTTATCACTACACTAAACTTTCGGATAGATTCCTCATGTTTGTTTAAATATATGTGTTTATGTTCAAATATGCAAACGGTTCGGGCGCAAGTTCTTACTGGCAACATTAGTTTCGGCCCTTCCCTACATAATTATTATCCACAATATAATACTATGTATGACTATGGCTATTGATAATTATTCAACATTGATTTCTAATTATTTAAAGAGTATGCTGTCAATTTACTGACCATTTTATTCGTATGCCACCCTTCTATAGTATTCGCACCGTGCGTCCGTCAGTCCGTCCGTTCGTCCTTTTCATCGTGTCCGGTAAATAACTCTGACAATAACGGACGGATTTTCAAATAACTTGGCACACTTGAAATTGCTCACCACAACAAGACGACGTGTCCCGCCCAAAATCCAGGTCCATGGCTTCAAGGTCAGTTTCACACTTAGAGGTCAAATGTCAAAATAAAGTGCTTTCATGTCATGTTAATAACGCTGACATTCATGGACATATTATCAAATAACTTGGGACAAGTGCTCACCACAACAATACGACGTGTCGCACACAAAATCCAGGTCCATGGCTCCAAGGTCAAGGTCACACTTAGAGGTTAAAGTTCACTTCGGGGGCATTTGTCACTTACAGTGATATTTCATGTGTGAAAATATAATTATATGTAAAAAGAGAGACATAAATAGATATGAAATAAGATAAGATTGTTTCGTGAATTATTATCTCATATTCTACGTGCCGGATGAATTACTGAAATTTCCGTTTTTGTAAGCTATTCCTCTGTTAAGAAATGAGTAACGTGGTTCAATATAAATGACCTTAATATGAAACGAAATATTTGTCTCTTTTGGTTTGCTTCACTCTTAATGATTTAATGATCGCTTTTTTATCATCATAATTAGTCCAATGCGTTTTCTTTTCATGTCCCGCATCACGACAATATATAGTGTCTCCCATATATGTCCACTAACCTCGACCTCAGTACTTTTGACTATTCATTGATTCTGGTTAAGCATTTTTATTAGCGCCGATTCTTTGTCTCAGCTAGCTATACACTCGCCCAACACTTCCACTTTCTTACAAAATAAATCTCGAAGAGTAATGTAAATTAAAACAAAATGTAGGCCATCGTGACCTGGACATACTTTTTAAAGTTCACTGATTCTTGCTAAACATTTTTTTAATAACCTCCGTTTCTTATTCACCGATAACCCTACGTTCTTCAAACTATCACCAAACTACATGTGAGGTTTGGTGCACCCTAGAACCGGTTTAAACCCCCAGTGTCCTACTTTGCCACTGACCGTTCCAAGGCGGTAGCCCTATTGTCAACCTTTTTGTGTTTGTGATGTCGTTTGCACTTTTTATTAATTTTGCCTTTTCGTTTGTCTGTTTGCGTGTTTGTTTTTATGTTTTGTGGTTGACTGTCGTCCTTGAATGCTGCTATCTCTGTCCGATATTTTTATCCTTCTTAAATATCACATGTAGGAATCCTTGACGTCACCAAACTACATGTTACTATCACATGTAGGAATCCATGACGTCACCAAACTACATGTTACTATCAAATGTAGGAATCCATGACGTCATCAAACTACATGTTACTATCACATGTAGGAATTTATGACGTCACCAAACTACATGTTACCATCACATGTAGGAATCCATGACGTCACCAAACTACATGCTACTATCAAATGTAGGAATCCATGATGTCACACTAATCTTGACTGAGTTTTCAAATGTTCGTACCGGAAGTGTGGGAACAGTGCCCACTCTTATTCTATGGTTTTTTAACGTGCTCGTGAAATAAATTCCGATACACGGAACCAATTAGGCGCAATAAGAAAAACATATTTTGTGTTGTTTTCTGGCTGTTTCTGAGTCTGGAAATGTGTCTTCCGAACCTAAACATAGTAGTTCTCGGAATTGTCATTAGTTATTATTAATATTTCCAGCACTGCTGTGCCTGTACATAGGCGGCGTCCTCTGTCTGGAAGATAGCACAGGTAATATAAAGCTCTTTAACCATATTTTATGTTTACGGCCTTACGAAAGATCGAAATATAGAATTAATTCTTTAAATTCCATTTTACTGCAATAAAGGTACTTTATTGTTCAGTTTTAATTACACGATATCCAATCACTATAGATGTTATTCCAACAGGGATGACACCCACGTGGAATGGTATCACGGATACCACGCGATCCTGGATAACACCCACGTGGAAATGGTATCACGGATACCGCGCGATCCTGGATAATACTCACGTATCACGGATACCGCGCGATCCTCTTCCACAATGTAATTTATCGAGAAATGATGCGCAATGAAAATATTAAAAGGCTGTGCACTAGACATGTCAATACATTTAGTTTATCGCGATAGTAAGATAATATATACGCATATGTCGATGTTAAAGGTTATTGTAATTACTTTATCACATGCAGAAATATGTCTTAAATAAGTCTCCTGCAGAACTATAAAAAAGGAACGTTCATGGCTATTTACACTGTCCCGTTTTATTGGGATGACAGTATGGTAAGTTTGAGGTGTGGTGCATCCTAAAACCTGGTTTAAACCCCCATCGGCCTTTTTTGCCAGTGACCGTTCTATTGCGGTAGCCGCCCTATTGTCAACTCTTTTTATGTTTGTGACGTCATATGCCTTTATTACTTATTAACATTGCCATTCATGCTGTCGTTTGGCGTGTTTTAGTGTTCTGTGAAAGCTGCATTTCCTGTTCGACTATTATACTTATGTTTACATTTACTGCATTTCCTGTTCTACTATTATACTTATGTTTACTTTTACTGCATTTCCTGTTCGACTCTTATACTGATGTTTACTTTTACTGCATTTCCTGTTCTACTATTATACTTATGTTTACTTTTACTGCATTTCCTGTTCGACTCTTATACTGATGTTTACTTTTACTGCATTTCCTGTTCTACTATTATACTTACGTTTACATTTACTGCATTTCCTGTTCTACTATTATACTTATGTTTACTTTTACTGCATTTCCTGTTCTACTATTATACTTATGTTTATTTTTACTGCATTTCCTGTTCGACTCTTATACTTATGTTTACTTTTACTGCATTTCCTGTTCTACTATTATACTTATGTTTACTTTTACTGCATTTCCTGTTCGACTCTTAGACTTATGTTTACTTTTACTGCATTTCCTGTTCTACTATTATACTTATGTTTACTTTTACTGCATTTCCTGTTCGACTCTTATACTTATGTTTACTTTTACTGCATTTCCTGTTCTACTATTATACTTATGTTTACATTTACTGCATTTCCTGTTCTACTATTATACTTATGTTTACATTTACTGAATTTTCTGTTCTACTATTATACTTATGTTTACATTTACTGCATTTCCTGTTCTACTATTATACTTATGTTTACATTTACTGCATTTCCTGTTCTACTATTATACTTATGTTTACTTTTACTGCATTTCCTGTTCGACTCTTATACTTATGTTTACTTTTACTGCATTTCCTGTTCTACTATTATACTTATGTTTACTTTTACTGCATTTCCTGTTCGACTCTTATACTTATGTTTACTTTTACTGCATTTCCTGTTCTACTATTATACTTATGTTTACATTTACTGCATTTCCTGTTCTACTATTATACTTATGTTTACATTTACTGCATTTCCTGTTCTACTATTATACTTATGTTTACATTTACTGCATTTCCTGTTCGACTCTTATACTTATGTTTACTTTTACTGCATTTCCTATTCTACTATTATACTTATGTTTACATTTACTGCATTTCCTGTTCTACTATTATACTTATGTTTACATTTACTGCATTTCCTGTTCTACTATTATACTGCATTTCCTGTTCTACTATTATACTTATGTTTACATTTACTGCATTTCCTGTTCTACTATTTTACTTATGTTTACATTTACTTCATTTCCTGTTCTACTATTATACTTATGTTTACATTTACTGCATTTCCTGTTCTACTATTATACTGCATTTCCTGTTCTACTATTATACTTATGTTTACATTTACTGCATTTCCTGTTCGACTCTTATACTTATTCTAACATTTACTTTCTACTTAGGTTCAAAGAAGAGGTTCATAAGTAAGTGTTAATTTAACATTTGTATCCAAACTATTCAATTGTATATTATCTAATCTAGAGTAGTAACACTTTTTATAAAGATTAAATTGTAACAAATATTTCATTTTGTGGCAATCTTAAATTGTTAAGAAAAAATTGTAATCGCTTTAGAAACAACTACACTTTATAATAGGACCGAGGCCTATTTGTCAAAGCAGAACTAAGACATTCTTCAATACAGCAATAAGAAATTATATAATATATGAACATTGCACATATACAGTATGTTTTAGATGACTTATGTTGCTATTAACACTTAACTCGCTAAGCACGAGTATAACAGCCTTTGCGTCAATTGTAACTCAGATCAGGGTTTACAATATCAGGCTGCTGATCAGTCATTTCCCCCAAAACACCACTTTGCCACATAAATGGAATGGTCTTAATTCAAAGAAAGAACAGTCCATTATGTATATGTAGCGGGTTAGGGGTTGAAATCGAGGGCTTGGTGGAATAATAAAGAACAAGATAAAATACTTTTCCACCAAGCCTCGAAATGAATACCTGTCAAAACATGTTAGGAGTTGGTTCATGCGCAGAATGTAGTAGCATGTAACACGTGATCATTTGAAAAGCAAGGACAATTTGAATGCAGTCCAGAGAAGTGATTTCACCTTCTACATATAAACATCATTAATTTACTTTTAAACAGTTTGGAATTTTAGAATTACTGTAGGTTATTATTTATAATATATCATAGATGAAAATTTGTATTTATCAAACATTTTATATGACATTGTCATTGGAATATAAGAAGCATACATCAGCTTTGCAATTTGTATATTCAACATATCACAATAAGAAGAGAGTGCTAAACCTACAGGACTCTACCAGTCGAGTGAACATTTACCCACATAAACAAAACAACGCAAATCG
Organism: Cyrtodaria siliqua; assembly: GCA_037043455.1. Taxonomy (NCBI): domain Eukaryota; kingdom Metazoa; phylum Mollusca; class Bivalvia; order Adapedonta; family Hiatellidae; genus Cyrtodaria; species Cyrtodaria siliqua. The sequence continues at coordinate 72,197 of JAWPHD010005393.1, read as the reverse complement.
ACATCATAATATGTGGTCTTGGCTTGCACCATCCATCACCAATCTACGAATGAAATAGATTCTTGATAATAGATGTCAAGGGTGAACGAAACACGGAATCACGGTTAAGAAAGAACGCAATGAATAAACAAGTGCAGAAATCTGTCCTAATGTGTTAAATCTTGGTTAGATGGAGATACCCTTGGTGTATGATTTATCCAGTGAATATATATACTCATTTTTGTGATGGTACTATTTGATCAAATGCATAAGCGATAATGTTAAATGTTAAATGCTTTCGTAAGTCTTTTATTTCAATATTATCTGTGCTTGGTGTCAGTGTTTTCGTACTGTTTTGGTTTACTTATTTGTGTTTTGCAGATGTCACCAGTATGATTATGTAATGTTTGTTTGCAGATGTCACCAGTATGATTATGTAATGTTTGTTTGCAGATGTCACCAGTATGATTATGTAATGTTTGTTTTGCAGATGTCATCAGTATGATTATGTAATGTTTGTTTGCAGATGTCACCAGTATGATTATGTAATGTTTTTTTTACAGATGTCACCAGTATGATTATGTAATGTTTGTTTTGCAGATGTCACCAGTATGATTATGTAATGTTTGTTTTCCTGACGAAGTTAACGTGTGATTTAATTAAATCTACATGCATATTCATTCATACAACACATTGAGTCCTTCTGTGTGTTTTTTAATCTACCTGCATATTCATTCATACAACACATTGAGTCCTTCTGTGTGTTTTTTAATCTACCAGCATATTCATTCATACAACACATTGAGTCCTTTTGTGTGTTTTTTGCGCTCACCTCTTATTGAGCAACAGTGAATATACAATGAATATTGAAAAACGGGATCCATTGGAAGCAACACACATAAAACAAGAGAGAAAAGTTGCAGAATCGTTTTGGGTCTGTTCATGAGGGGTAGTATAAGGCGCAATACCGCTTATGCCCCCTAGCACCGGCATAAATGCTATTTTTCTTTAACACCACAAATAAGTGTCAACCTTTCAGGATTTTCTTATATACGTATTCATATGTGTGTTTACATTGAATCAATTACTTTACTAGTGGACAGTGTGTATAGTTGGGGATCGTGGTCATCATCCACACCATGTAACTGTGAACGTGGTACCCAGTCCCGACAACGTACCTGTATTGAACATGCAAGCTCCAGCGTAAGCTCCATAACCAGGGTGGACACGGGGAACCAGTGCGCTGGTGCCGCCATCATCTTCCAATCATGCTCCTGTAACACAGGTAAATATCCTTGAATCGTTCACTGCCACCATCATAACCTGACGTATCACGACGTACTGACAACAGGAATGTATAGAGAACGAATGTACAGTACCGGACAATGAGAACTATGTTCAAGCCGAAGTCCCTAAGTTCTCGGACCTCCTCTGGAAACCTCTTTTTTAGTTGTACAATTAATACTTGTAAATAAGTTTTGGCCAGATTAATAATGCCTTTTAATGCCTTTCTTATATTGCTCCACAAGTCACACACCTGTGTCGGAAACTGTTAAACCACCAAGAGTCGATAAATGTAGATCGAACAGGAAATGTAGCACAGTCAGCCAAAACCACGCATACAAATCAAACGACAATTACGAGGTAAAAGTAACGTTCGCGAAACCACAACACCAAAGGGGGTACAATAGAGCATCACATTGGAACGTTCAGAGGCAAAAATGCGGCACCAACCTCACTTTCCATATTGTCATTCCAATAAAACGGTACATTGTAAATAAAGAAATCCCGCCAGACTATATCCTCTAACAAACTAGGCAGTATTAATAGGCAACATAAATATAACACGAAGATGCTCATGTATATATGAATATAAAAACAACAACAAAAAGGCATAGAAAGCTACAAATCAGTAGTCAATAAAACCTCGCTAAGCTGGAACCTGTCGTTTGATTAGATGCCATATGCACCATTAATTTTCAGTAAGTGACCGCGAATTTGAAAACCTACATATAACAAACAGTGCGCTGTTTTCCTTAAAGTTTCATCCTAATGCATTTATGAATGTCAATACTTCAATAGGCTAAGTTGAAAAATTTGAAAATGCGTATAATTGACTCAATATTAACAACAATAAATTATCGATTTACTTAAATTTCTCCTTCTTAACCAATGGCCACCTATTATTTTCTCTATTGAAAACAATGCTTAAATTTCATACATTAATATACGATTTCTGAAAATTCAAATCAAGTATGGATAGTTTTCATATAACAAAGACGGTCTCCATTTGCAACTACAAGTTATTAGATATGTGAGAATCGTTTTGTTTGTTTACTAAACAGGTCATGCGTCCAGCAGCTTTCAATTAGAGTGAATGCATGTATTTGACATTACGTGGTCCCAGTATTAACTTTCATACCCCATCCAACCCCTTCTCCAGGAAGCAAACACGGGATTGCCTGGGGGTATGAAATAAAACCTGCATTTCGGTTGGCAATTTTAAACAGGTTAAACATTTCTTTCAGTAAAATTATGTTTTTTAAACGTATTGTATTGTCGAAACGTCCGTTATAAATTCCTGCTAATATAAGCTATCCCATCGCTTAATGGTATTAAAGCGGAACCACGTAATGAATGTTGGAGTATGTGCTTTATTAGACTTTAATATTCTATATTTATACTTCTGATAAATATAATAACAAAATAGAATAAAGGTGGCCCATTTTCTCCAACAGAAATATTTGACAATAAAAAAACGTATGTTTCAATGATTGGGGTGTGGGGAGGGGGAGGGGGAGGGTGGAGGAGCAAACAATTATACAATTATATAGGGGACCAAACTTTTTCACAAAATGTTTGACAAGCAAAAAAATAAAACAAACGTTATCCATGCTCATTTACATCAAAACATACACGATTATATAGGGAAAAAATAATGTTTATCTCTTCAAATTATTTCTCTCTCCTCGTACTCTGAACACTGGGGGTGGGGTTGGGGTGGGGGCGTCCCCCGGCTCCTACGCCTATGGAAAGTGGTAGTTATACACCCACTCCTGTAGATAAACATCATTTCCAAGGGTTTTCTGATAATACATTTCTTTATAACAATTTCACAATATCGAATACTTTATTTACATTCTAATGCAATATGTCTTATGTTACAAAAATATCAGTTACGTTGCTATTGTGCTTTTCACCAGCTTCACACACCCATTTCAAAGTTGAACTAATCAATAATTAAAATAGTTCAATGATACTTATTTGATTCATTTAAGACTTTCTAGACAAACTACATTTTAGATAATCTTAATAATTAAACAAATAAAAAATCATGTATTCATGCTGTTACGGGTAAACTGTAGCAAGACAGGAAGTAAATATTATATTTATGTTGAGGCGTCCCCACGGCTCCTAAGCCTATGGCAATTGGTGGTTATACACCCACTCCAAGGGTTTTCTGATAATAATTTCACAATATCTTAAAATATCGAATACTTTATTTACATTTTAAGACAATATGTTTTATGTTGCAAAAACATCAGTTACGTTGTTATTGTGCTTTTCACCAGATTCACACACCGCTTTCAAAGTTAAACTAATGGATAATTAAAATAGTTTAATGATACTTATTTGATTCATTTTAGACTTTCTAGACAATACTACATTTGAGATAATCTTGAAAACAAAACAAATAAAAATGCTATTACGGATAATCTGTAACAAGACAGGAAGTAAAACCAGCAGCAACCATTTTTAAAATATAATCAACATTTATTCAAATAATACAAATAGAAATATTCACTTACAGAAAATACATAAAATGGTTCCACTATTTCTTTAAAATTCGATATACGAATAAATTCCATATAATATTGGCAAGTGTCCATTTAATCTAAATTGTCAAGTGTCCCTTTAATCAAAGTTGTCAAGAGTCCCTTTGATCCAATTTCACTTCATGTCTTTCCTGGTTTAATTAATTCACAATAGTCCATATAATCCACAGTCACTTTTATTATAGATGAGCGCAATATTTGTTATCCTCTCACACTATATTTTAGTTCATAGTATCCAATACTAAATACAGAAACCCCTTGATAACTCCAAAAGGCTATATTTGTACTGTCATAGAATGTCATAGAATATTTAGAATATTCCAGTAAGATAAGCAAGTTATTTTAAATAATCATAACAGTCATATGATGCCTCATAGAAGGTCATATAAGCTTTAAAATATTCCAATAACATTGAATGAGTCAAATTATGATGTAAACAATAATTTAGAAATTACTAGAATCAGCTATTTACATTTGTGATATTAATAGAAACAACTTGACAGCTAAATTAAATTAATAATAAACATATTCACTTATGTAGAATCACATTCATGAGGGTAACACATGCACATGTATGTATTGCATCTTATAGGAACATATAATGAAGCTTGCTAGAGCAACCATCACTATTATTTATTTTTCGAGTCGGAGAAGATTCACAGAAAGCTCGGTTAGTGTTTTCATTTCGCCATATTCCGTAATCATTATGATGATGCATACATTTGTGTTTTTCGAAATACAACCTTTGAAAAAATATTGGCAAGCACAAAAAGAAGAAAATATTAACCGCTACCCAGTATTTAGTCAAATGTTTTCCTGAAATAGTCATATGCATTTCTTCCTCCCTGTTATAGCAAGCTGTCAGGATGTGTCTACCTCGTGTGCATCGTATGGCAAGTCAGTTTGTTCCAACAGCCTCGAGTGGGCCAAGATCAACTGTGCTAGATTCTGCTCGTTTTGTTTAGGTAAGTAAAACGTTCGCTCGAACAGAACGAATCCTTAGCAGTAATATCATACGATTTACTTATTTATTACACATTTTGTTCTAAGTTTTTATTTTAAATAAATATTTTGGGAAAACGTTTTATCAAAGTATGTCATGTTTTATTTCGAAGACATCAATAAGTCTTGAACGGGTATTTATTCCAGGAATGTATCTATAAGTTGTTTCGTCCATCAAAATTAGCACCACACTTTTTTTCATTCACACTTGAAAGCTGCTTGCAAATAATTAAATAATAAGTAATACATTTTGATTTATCAAATGTTCTTCGTTTTATTATCGTAAGGTTGAATGCATGGTTGATGAAATATAATCAAATATCAGTAACATCGCAAACGATTAACCATCATGCTACAAGGGACAACAATACCGACGTGGAAAAGGCGTACTAGAAGAGAGCAAGACAACTGTTTTTCCGTAACATGTTATGCATATACAATTGAATAAAAACAAAGATTTAGTATTTACCTACGGAAACAAAAGCTGGCTTACAATAGTCCCTGTTCAGAGAAGATATATCAACTCTTTGTGAGACTGGGATCCCCGGAGAACCATTTGAACAAACTTGGTAGAGGACTATAAGCAAATGCTATATATGCAATATATGAGAGCTTATGTCTTGCGGTTTGAGGAAAGACGTAGTTTGAAGGTTTTCATTCTAGTTATACCTGTGAGCTCTATTCTTTATACCACCTAATCGAATTTGCAGTTTTAATACCTTAGCTGCCTAGGTAACTGAGAAAACGTCTAGTAAAATGAATTCTTCTGTCATTTAATAGATAAAACAGTTGATATATTTCTAAAATTATGCAAGAACCTTGGCTTATGCACCTATATTTTATTGCCACCAACTTACCGTCTCATACATGCAGATGATTGCAGAGATCTGATATTTAACTGTGCAAGTTACGGATATAACTCCTGCACCCTGTTTTCGGATTGGGCCAATACGAACTGCGCTAATTTCTGTGGATTCTGTCAACATACTACGGGTAATATTATATTGTAGTATTATGCGAAAGCTGAGTAAAAAAAATGGTCTTTTTCATCAGTGTTTTCAAGGAAAAATGCAGGAATCAATAGAGCGGCTCATCAGGACTCGAGGAACAACGTCCCGGTTTGTATTTGGCCATGCACATTATTGTTGTCATTTATATTCGGTTTTCGTGATAGAATGTAAACAACACAGTCACCGAATATAATTTTTTATACACAACTCCGGTAAAAGTAATTTTCAACGATATATTCATATTATTTAACTTAACGTGCAAAACATGCGATGAACAATGACGGGCTCGCTGTCATTGCACGACTTAAACCTTTGGGATATAACGCGATTGATCCGGCGTTCACATATCCGTGTATTTGTCAGATCGTCTTTAAATGAGTTATTTTCCGACAGTTGTTTTCGTGCAACAAATTGATATAACTTAAAAAAAATGTCGATGAACAATCTATACAGAACGGTTTGTTGTCTATAAAATCACGTCCTTCCAACAGAGTTAAGCCAGAATAATGTTTTAACATGAATTTTGCATTCCCTTTCTACGGCATTTAATAAACTACAATTGTGCCTGTCTCAAATGTTACCAATCTTCGAATTAAATTATTATCTCTCGTATTAAGCTACTCCAAGCGTAGACGGACATTGGAGTGAGTGGACACAGTTTACACCGTGCAGTCACTCGTGCGGCACGGGTACCCACGCTAGAATTAGATACTGCTCTTCTCCAGCGCCATCTGGTGGAGGAAGACAGTGCGCCGGAAATGATACACAAAAAGCAACATGTAGTATTCAGGCATGTGCAGGTATAGTATAAAATATGTTCGTGCGATACTCTTTCACTAAGACTAATTTCAAACTGCAAATTTTTGGCAAAGTCTAACAAGTTTTATTTCGTATATGATTTACCGGTTACACAGTTTATTTAAAGGGAGTACATCAGGCTTTTCATGGGGGTCTAGGTGTCCGACTTAAAATTGACAAATATTGATATTTTCTATTCTACTTGGCCAAAACATAATGAATGAGCCTAAAAAGTATCCCTTATTTGCAAAGAAATTCATTCTGCACAGTAATACATGCTATCCTAGGTGACGCACCAAGGTTAATTTCAGCATTTTACGTCCGATTCCGTTCTAGCTATATGGTGTTTTCAAAGTTTAGACATTAACAAAATGGTTCTAACATCATATTTTGATGGATATAAGTGTTTTATCATGAACTGGAACAATTTTATAATTTAAGATGTTTCTAGAAAAATCCTGATGTACCCCCTTTAACATAGTCGTACCATAATTGTCATTTTACAATGCTTAATACAGGTGTTGCATGTATGAAATGAACACGTGCATTTGAAGGCATGTACATTTTGTATTATGTCAATTGTGCAGAGTGGCAGAGTGGTAAAGGTAGACCACACTATTTTCTCTGGGTAGAACCAGTACTGTAAAGCTCCCGTTATCCGTAAGAATGGCATCATAATAAATAGCATTTACTAAACTTTTAATTAATGTTGAATTCATGAACATATTCCTCCAAATAATTCGAAATTTGATAGAAGCTCATTTACTGAGCTCGTTGATTCTTACGTATGGTGGGAGGTATTCAGTTATTCCCAGGAAAACGTGGGTGGACTGCCTCCACCACAAAACAATCGACCGTCAAATGTAGTCTTAAATGTGTTGCAAATGGTGTAACACACAATTCAATGAACCAATGAACCAAATCATTTTATTAAATCAAAATTACCATAAGGAATCTTGAAATGTATTTCTAAGACAACGTTATGACCACTTATGATTAGGCCAAGAAAAAAAATAGTCGTGTTTCAGGTTTCCTGCTCAAAAAAAAAATAGGGTAGGTATGTCGATATTTTCACATAAACCATTGTGAAATGTTTTTTTTTTTTTTTTACTACACGACGATAGAAATTACAACCAGAAAACATAATTGTAAATTCTGATTTTGAGGGCCTCAAGGATGTATATATTAATATATATAATTTAAAATTGCTCCAAAATGGACTTTGAACTCAGCACATGAAGATGGGAAATAAACGTCACAGTGCAGAACAAACATGCATTTGTTTGGAATATTGTTTCAATTAAACATGCAATGTACATCAAAGTACACACAGCTGTCTAAGTTGGTGTTCTTAAACTGGGAGTATTAAATATGCTAATCAAGAGGATTGAAGCACATTAATTTTATTCGTCATAACAATCATTTCTATTAAAAACGATTAAAACAATGATACATGCTATAACTTTCTGATCAATTCATGATTGTTCGTAATAACATGATATTAAACAAAGTAACATGACAACACCAAACATAAATTTCCACAAATCAGGATTTCACTCAGGGCCACCACGGAGATGCATAGAATGCTATTTTTAATAAACATACAAGACAAGAAAGCAGAAAAATCATCACCATTGTAAAACATACAATGAAATAAAATTACTTGTTTTTTTTACTTTTAATATTTCACTTTTATAAACATTCGTCGTGTGAGCCGAAGAATTCATTTGACATTTTTTATTGTGTTGATATGAAAAATACATACAGAACCGGTGATGGTAATATTGTAGCCTTTATATGAAGGATGAAACTCCAATTTGTTGGTAGAAATACAGCTAATATAACTCCTGGCCTCTTGGTGATCGCATTTAGCGACCTCGAAGGCCAGAAGCCTTGCTGCGGCAGCCATTGCCGGGTAAAACAAGCGTAAACATCCGAGATACACCAATCGCAGTATTTCCGTCGTAAAGCATTGGGGACAAATACAGAACAAAAACAATATCGTCATCATCGCGTCAAAAGAGATAGAGATTTTTTTTTTTTGAAACACGGTAAGAAAAGGTTAGGATCGGGACAAAATATAGGGTCGGTCGGGAACCTGAAACACGACTATTTTTTTCCTTGGCCTTATGACACCAGTTAACATAAACATGACAATAAATACTGAAAAAAAAGGGATCCATTGGAAGCAACAAACACAGACAAGGGATAAAAGTAGCAGACTAATTTTATTGAGTTCATGAGAGGTAATGTAAAGTGCAACACCTCTCACGCCTCCTAGAACAGGCTTAAGCGATATTCTAATTTAAAGCCACACAGATTGGGCTGGGTGATCCCAAAGGACAGTAAATAATAACACTACTGATTTGTAGTCGGGGCGACATTTTACGCCTGCAACACAGCATTAAACAAACGCCAGTGTGAATGTCAATAAATACTGTAAAGGGGATCGCTTGGAAGCAATAAACAAGAGATAAAAGTAGCAGACTCGGTTTTACTGAGTCTGTTCATGAGATGTAATGTAAAAGTGCAACACCTCTTAAGCTTTCTAGAACCGGCTTAAGATATGTTCTACTTTAAAGCCACAAAGATAACTTCAAACTAACACACCAGACATTAAAGGGACACTGTCCGTAACTTTTAGCTTATAAAACACACACTAATTATGTTCGCAAGCATTACACACTAAACATTATTGAATATTTACTAATTTAAAGCAAGATTGTTTAACGGAATTCAATCGCGGTACAAAAAAAAAGTAAATCCGCTTTGTGCGTTTGAACTCGCAGCCCAAACTAAAATTACACTCACTGTAATAATAGTATGCGTGAGTGTAAAGTGGTCGACAACGTTCCGGACTGAGCTAAGCGGGCTATACGTATTTCGCAATACATACTATGGTCAAAACCTAACGCACTAATGGAAGTCACGTGATCGCAGAAAAGGTAAATATTGTGGGTCCCACTTTATTTACATATAATAATTAAAACTTTTTTTTTCAAACTCACGAATGTATTCCTACATACTTCTTAGTGTCCATCCTCATGATTTCATGTATACATTTCACTGAATAAAAGTCAGACAGTTATTTGGTTATGCTCAATATCTGCTTACTTACGGACAGTGTCCCTTTAAGAACGTAGATTGAACATGTACTCAAACATAAGTAGTACAAATTAATGCTTATTTTTAATTTGCCAATTACTGTATAGTGGACAAGATTATTATGAATGTGCAAATATTTATCTTCCAAACATTCAGTCGATGGCGGTTGGGGAATGTGGACAATGTGGTCGCAATGCTCCATGTCATGTGGTCTTGGAGTGATTACACGTGACAGGGTATGTGACCATCCAGTGCCATCTGGCGGCGGCGCTCCGTGTAGTGGAACCAACACAGCATCTCATGAATGTAGCACAGGCCCTTGTCCAGGTAATATATCATTATACACATGTTATTTTTAACACCGCTTTCACAAAGTGAAGTGGCGGCTATATAGAAATTACGTTGTCCGTAACGTACCGTCGCATCGCGCTCCGTCGCGTAACACATTTGTGTCCCGTAGCGCCCCCTCGCATAACACATTGCTATTAGTTGCATTCCTCAAACAGTTTTGAATTGAGTGTTCCCAAACTTTATATTCACATAACAACTGATGACCTTATGTCCCTCTACATCACCCATTGTTGATTGCCTTATTTATTACAGAATTATGACCCTTTATTTGACTTAGAATTTAAGCGGGGGTGGGGGAGGGGGAGTGGGTGGGTGGGCGGGGGGGGGGGTGGGGGAGGGGGTATTCATCACCTTCGGTGATAGTTCTAGTTGTAAAAAGAAACTTTGAGAAGACTTTGACAATCACATGTCACATGGTCACAACAGTCCATAGGCCAAGCATAATCGGTTTTTATTCGGTAATTCCCAATATCGGCAATACAATTACCGTTTAGGGAAATGCAATTAGAGTTGATGGAAATACAATTTCCGATATCGGAAATTAACAATACCAATATAGGAAATAGGCAATTCGATATCGACATTAAAATCTTATTTTCGATTTCGAAAATTACATTTTCTATATCGAAAATGTAATATTACGTTAATGGGAATTGTATTTCCGATATAAAAAATAGAGCCTTATTTAAGAATAACATATTACCAGCGCGTTTATATATACAGGTATAAAGGTCGAACAGGAAATGTCGCTTTCACAGAACACAGTCAACCAAAACACGCATTAAAAAAAATACTATATTAATAAGAAGCAAGGCATGTGGCATCACAAACACAAATAAGTTGACAATAGGGCTACCGCCCTGGAACGGTCAGTGACAGAAAGTCCGTTGGGGTTTAAACCAGGTCCTAGGGTGCACCAAATCTCACGCTAAAGCCATTGTTATCCAAATAAAACGGGACAGTGTAAATAAAGAAATCCCCACCAGGCTATATTCTCTAACAAACAAGGCGGCATTAATAGGCAATATAACACATAGATGATCATGCATATACGAATAAATAAAAAAGCATAGAAAGCCATGATGCAAGTACATAATGAATTTGCATAAGTCAGAACAACACGAGAACGAAGCATTAAGGTACGACAAGACACAATTCAAGACAAACTTCGAACGCTACCGTCCTTTCAGGATTTAAGATGAAGTCATCATAGGGTCCAGCATCTGCCCGGTCATCGCACAATCAAAGAGGAAAACAAAGTGGCGAACGGTAAACGAGTCAACCACTAAATATGCAGTGAGTTGCAAACTGATAGGGTCATACCCTCTTTTGAGCAACTTTTTAACAAGTTTAATACGGATTGTATGATAGTGATAAAGTTAGAAAAATAGACCGCGTAAGAATTTGCTCGGGGGAACACCCCCATGTCAATGGGAATATTTAACAGTATCAAAATTAAAATCATCTCTCCTGTCATGGTAATTATTTCTCAATTTTGAATAGAGAGATATAAATCGAGAAAAGAAGCGACATTATCAGAAATACTACCTTTGTTGAGTTCTAGTTCTTTGGGATAGACAGTGTTAACCATAGTAGAAAATAAAGAGTTGTCAATGTTCAATATGCCATACAGATACCAAGAGGTTTCATTAAAGGCTTCATTTACATCTGCCTGAGTATCTGATGAAATACTCAACATCAAATCTCTTTCATAGCAATACAAAAAGATATTTGCGGCAAGAGGTGCACAGATCGTAGGGATACCTACAATTTGTCTATGAACGGTAGTTTCATACCTATCTAAAATATTATCTAATACGAAAATAAGTGTTTAACACAATTCTAGGAAAGACCACATAATGAAAGAGTCACTACTGCCGTTAGTTAAAAACGCTTTAATATTGGTACAGGCCAAATGAAAAGTTCTTTTCTCTAGCGAAAGTTTTGAGAGTAATTTGTCTTTGATAAGGTTGTGTGGTAAGTTGGATACAGTATGCGGCAAAGTCATGAGAACGTATAGATGTTTATTGACGTTTATCGCAAATTTTATCAAGAATGTCTCCTGAATCTTCAATTGACCACAATAAATTAATCACATAAACACCAGTCCAGTTGGATCTAGCACCATATAAACCCGCTGGAAATGGTATATTCATCTGACATGAATTTGTTATGTCTTTAATACACGCATGAGTTTAATACACGCATGTTAAAGAGATTGAACATAATACAATCAAATTCTTACAACTTACATTGTATGTCCATCTCCCAATACCAAACGAAGAAAATATACAGCTTCATCCGGTTTTTAACGATTTAAATGTGTTGTTTGAATGTAGCATTGTTTTAAAACAACATAATGTTGATTTGCATGATTTTCGAGGTTTAAAATCGTTTAAAATGTCTCCCTAACGATTGAAAGACGTCAGAGGTGTTGATAGGAAATTGAATACCTCTTCAATAACCAATCAGCATTGCGTATTTTAACAAACTATGTTAGGTAGGAAAATTAAAGTATTAAAGAATCATTTACATTTCCGGTAAAGGAATTTGTATTTTCGTTATCGATAATTGAATTTCCGATTTACATTACAGGTTGATCCTATTAGTGCATAGGTGACATATGTTTAAAAGTACAGTCAAAACCATATTCTTCCATTTTAAAATGGACTACACGTGTTTATTGTATTTCAAATGTCTGGTCCTACTCTGCACATACCTGGATGTTATTCTGCATTACAAGCATTCAATACGCTGTACTTACCTGGATGTTAATCTGCATTACAAGCATTCAATACGCTGTACATACCTGGATGTTATTCTGCATTACAAGCATTCAATACGCTGTACTTACCTGGATGTTATTCTGCATTACAAGCATTCAATACGCTGTACATACCTGAATATTAATCTGCATTACAAGCATTCAGTACTCAGTACATACCGGGATGTTATTCTACATTCCAGCTTGGTCCCATTGGTTCACTGGTGATTGCTCGGTGACTTGTGGCAACGGAACAATGGAGAGACTGCGACATTGTAGTACAGGCCGGGATACAGACTGTGCTGGAACGGCATTGGAGATGGTACCCTGTGTCGGCGTCTTGTGCGCTGACTGAGTGTACGATATATAAGAAACCGTATATTGTAAACTAAATATAATATAAAGTATTACTGGATACTGTTGTTTGTTAATAGTATTTATTTTGAAATGAATTTATTTAAGAATGAAGAAAAAAATCTATATATTCCATCAGTTCGTCGGGTCATTCTGTACTGGTCTTCACAAAGAAAGGGGATCGTTGGCAAACAACCAGACTTGACATGCGGAGGTTGGTCTGCCTCAACCACAACAAAATCGACCGTCATATATAGCCAAGTATTTGGAACGCAGCACATGAATTATGTGCATTCCAAACATGCACATCAAACATTGTTTGTTTTTCCCTCTTGAGATAGAAAATGCCTGTTAGTTCAAGACATAAAGGATATTTGGTTTATGCTTACCAATGGATAAAATAGTGAGGCCTCTATAGCCCAGTGGTAGAGCACTGGGCCCACAAGCGGAAGGTCGTGTGTTCAAACCCGCCGGATGCTGGTCTCTCCATTATCATATTTCATTTATTCATTGCTTATCATTCATTACCATTCGGCAAAAAACCACCTTTTCGGCCCTCAAATTTGCTTCATGAGTAGTTAGTACCTCACTGCTGTCTTGTGACGATGTTAGGCCGACGTTCACTGAAAGAAGGGAAGCTGTAGACAGAAATTCGTTGGTTCTTCGTATGGCGCGTCTAAAGTATTCAGTGGCCAGTAGCCTAGTAGTGGCATAGTAGCTTGAATGGAGTACCATGGAGTACTAGGGGGAGGCTGTTTCCCAGCAATAGACAATAACAGAAGACATATCAGCAATGTCCCAGAAACAGTACAATCCCAAGGAAAAAAGAGAAAAATCAGATGAACTGCGGGTGAACAGCGAGAGTTGTCGCAGAAACGGAATATACAGCGAGACTTCAGCAGGAAGTATGTCAGTACAGATCACCATCTAGTAGGAGGGACAACAGCAGAGCTAGCAGAAGACGGAGGGAGGGGAGGCGAAAGAAAGGAGCAGATAAAAGGGGTTGAGAAGGTGGGCCAAAAAAAAAAAGAAAAAAAAAAAAGAAAGAAAATAAATAAATAAAAAAATAGTGTATTTTAGCTGTGAAATAATATTGGTATTTCATAGTGTAATATATAGTTCAATTTTTTCACTGCCGAACTACTTTTTTCAATGTCAAAAACATAGTTTATAGAAAATACCTGTTTAATTTATATCATTTGCTTGCAAATGGTCTGACTAAGAAAATGAACTGTATTTCTTTTTTTGAAAAGTGTTATCATATCTAGCGGAAATGGCGTGACAGTAGTATTACAATGTATTGGATTGGCAATAACTTACTGTAATAAATACTGATAAAGGTGATCCTTTGGGAGCAACAAACACAATTAAGAGAATAAAGCAGCAGACTCGGTTTTATTGAGTCTGTTCATGAGAAGTAATGAAAGAAGCAACACCTCTCACGCCCACTAGCACCGGCTAAAACGGTATTCTAATTCAAAGCCACCTATATTGGGCTCGTTGGTTCCAAAGGAGCAGTAAAAATAACACTACTGATTCATAGCATGGGGAGACGTTTTACGGCCGCCACACTGCACTAAACGAACGCTAGTGTGAATGTTAATAAATACTGATAACGGTGATCATTTGGGAGCAACAAACACAATTAAGAGAATAAAGCAGCAGACTCGGTTAAGACTTTATTGCAAACTGTTATGATGAATTATAGAAATTGTATCGTAGTGAGCCGATGCATTCACTTTGATTGTAAAGCATAAAATAAATAGAATATTTGTTGTTTTGTCGTGAATAATAGATTTTATTTCATCGAGAAGTGAGAAATTTTTTATACTAAAGGAAAAAGGAAACGCAACTCGGAAATTTCCGCTCTATAATGTCTATACTGCACATAAAAGTACACGCACAATTCGAAAGAAATCCGAAGATGTTTTTAAAAGTGTTGCAGCTAGTTAGAGACAAATCTGTGCTTTTGAAGAATTTTAGCCACTTTAGTATATTTTTACGATTGCTTCTCCGAGTTAAAACTTCAATATTTTCACTCCTATTTCACGTTCGCGTATATTTAAAGTTTTCTCACTTCTCGATGATATAAAATCAGTTATTGACTCCAAAATAACACATATCCATAGAAAGTACTAAAGCAAATAGTCTCCCCTTATCTTAAAAAATAAGAATTCTTCACGTTGCGTGTTACAGCTAATTCCGGAAAAGGTTAACTACGCAGTTAATATTGCAAGCCGAAGATCAGCGGACGAGAATTTATCTTACACGACATTCCGAAGACGAAAAGTCGCAAGCCCGAAGGCGGAAAGTCTCATGCTCGAAGGGGAAAGTCAAACTTATACTAGACAAACAAATGAGAAGGTAATTTCAATATTTGATAAACACAACAAGATTGCCGTGTGTCACTTTAACACCCAATGTCATCTTGATTTCATAACAAGCTCGGTTAATTGAAAACTTGCTATTTGTCCTTTAGAATCAATTGACTGAATTGTTTTTTATAAAATTTATATTTAATAGCCTGTCGTTTCGTGATCATATAAACGCATATGATATTTTCCGGCTTATTCTCTTAAATCGAAACTAACCATTTCTCAATAAAACATCTAATAGCCACGAAAACGGTACCGATTAAGCACTTCAAACGTTAATAACTAGTTATTTAATGACCTTTTACGTAACTAGTTATTTAATGACCTTTTACGTAACTAGTTATTTGATGACTTTTAACGTAATTAGTTATTTAATCACCTTTTACATAACTAGTTATTTAATGACCTTTTACGTAACTAGTTATTTGATGACCTTTAACGTAACTAGTTATTTAATGACCTTTTACGTAACTAGTTATTTAATGACCTTTTTCAATAATAAAACAGTGTGTCGGGAAATTCAGTGGAAAAGTATAACCATTAAAATTGGTACCTAACTTTTAATATTTACTTCAAACCAACTTGCATACTATTAAATACAAGGTTATACAAAAACTATTAAAAAAAGTTATAAATAATGGTTTTCAAAATAAGCATATCACATTTAACAAGGGTATCAATCAATATTTAAACAGGTTTATAGAGTGGACATTTGAGAAAGACGCACTCTTTAATTTATGTGTGGATATATGGACTTATTTCATCTCTAAACAACACCGAGCCTATGCAGCAACCCACCATACATTACGTATTATATGATGATACTATAACTGTTAAAGGGGCATTCTGTAATCGGAGAGATTAAAGGGACACCCGGCAATGTTGAAGTGTTTATCCAGCATTACAATTAGTGTCTCGACTTATTAATCCTATTTCATTTTGATTCTGTTTGCAGATAATTAAATACAAATTAGAATGTTCATGTTCTCATCTTTGTTTACTCTAGGTTTAAATATATCATTGGTGCAGTATGATCCGTGATTTAAGGTTTATTACGTCGCTGATATAATCAACAGTTAGTAATATACAAAACCAATTCACCTAATACATCCTATAGTAAGATACGACATCGATACAATATCGTCTCCTAAAATTCTTTTAGTATGTTGTTTTCAGTTCATGCTTTATTTATGAAATAATTTATATATGTATGTATATTTTATTGTAAATAATTAGACGCAAACAAACAACTTTTAAATCTAATCTTACTATACTTATATTTAATATTAACGTGTTTGTTTTTAAAAAAAGCGTACGAGCTTTCATTGACATCAACAATCTGGTAGAGTTTGATAAATATCTGATGAAAAATGAAGGCCTATCGTGTTAAAGAGGCGACATACAGTAATTTTAACTAAATCTAGGGCCATAACTCCAATGTTACTTGTCCGAACTGGCTAGTTTTAGAAATCGTCCGAGCGTTCATTGATATCAACAATCCGGTAAAGGTTGAAAAAGATCAGATGAAAAATGAAGGCCCTATCGTGTTAACGAACCCGAATTATAGCATAATTTAGATAATCAAGGGCCATAACTCCTGTGTAAATGGTTTGATCTGACTGGATTCTGAACTCGTCTGAGCTTTTATTGATATCAACAATCTGGTAAAGATTAGAAAAGATCGGATTAAAAATGAAGGCCCTATCGTGTTAATGAGTCCAAATTAGAGCATATTTTAGAAAATCAAGGGCCATAACTTCGGTGTAAATAGTCCGATCTAGATGGTTTTCAATCTTTTCAGAGGTTTCATTGACATCAACAATCCAGAAGAGTTTGGTAACGATCGAATGAAAAATGAAGGCCCTATCGTGTTAACGAAGCAAAATATAACAATTTTAACAAAATTAAGGGCCATAACGCAGGTGTTACTGGTCTGAACTGGCTTGTTTTCGAACTCTGTTTGAAAAAGAAGGCTATATCGTGTTAAAAAAACAAAGGTTAACAGACGGACGGACGGACGGACGAACGACGGACGGACGGACGATAGACAACACGCCATCCCAAAAGTTCTGCTGGTCTTCGGCTGAAAATAGAAGAAAAGTATAGGACATCAAGAACATAATAGGGTTGACAATTGGGGTACCACCTGGGAACTGTTCGGTCTGGAAAATTGGAAGACGCGGCTGCGTGGGGTTGCTAAATCAATAATGTTAATTTATATGGTGAATACATTGCAAACAGTTGTACATATATTTATAATAAAGTGGATGTTCTAGTCAAAAATAAAACTTTGTAAGAGCCTTAAGCATCAAATGAATAACTATTGATTATGTATACAACAAAACTAGCCCATTCGTCTAGATTTCCATAGCAAATTTCATTAACAATAATTACATCGTCCAGGTATTGGCTCCAAGTTTTGGACATATGCTCCTTGAATATGAATCTGAAACATTTAATGATAGTTGTATTCAAATTAAGGTTGACATCCATAACGCTTTCAAATCGCATGCAGTCCCTTTAAAGTCTTTTCCACATGATTAGTCATTCATATCTAGGCCCAAATTAAAAATGAATAACTTACATTCTCATCACAAATGACACATATGCTGCCAAAATATCCACAGAAAAATGGGGGTCATGTATCTTCTAAGAAAGAACTTGTCTCATGAATGAATGGTCCCTTTAAGACATAAACACTGAGATGCAATAATATTGTATTCATACACTCATTTCCATATCAACAAAATAAATTAAAAACTCACAATTTTAACATTGCAATGCTTGAAAAATGTAACAAATAGATCAACAATGTGATATAAACAAAAAATGGCACTTTAAGTTAGTGAAAATGCCTTTTTTTACAAAAAGAAATGAGAATTATTTATTGACGCCATTATGCGACCTACCCCAGGCCGACACTTCCTGTATTGCAATGGGTGTGCTACACCTCTAACAAATGTATATTTATGATGCTTAATTCCCCTGCGAGAATTTCAACTTGAACTGTTTTTGAACCAGTTCTTGAACAAGTTCTAGAACAGTTCAAGAACGTTAAATGACCGCTTCTAGAACAATAGTTCAAGAACCTTTGTTCAAGAAAAATAATAATTCTTGAACTAAGGTTCTTGAACTATTTCAGAACCTTGGTTCAAGAACTAATTTTGTTTTGTTTTTATGTTTGTGATATTATGATGTCCTATACGTCGCTTCTTAATAATTAAGAAGCGAAGTATAGGACATCATAACATCACAAACATAATAGGGTTGACAACTGGGGTACCACCTGGGAACGGTTCGATCTGGAAAATTCGTCGATTTGGCTGCGTGGTGTTGCTAAATTAATAGTATTAATTTAATGGTGATTATATTGCAGTTATACATATATTTATAATAAAGTGTACTTCTAGACATAAACAAGACTTATAAGAGCCTCAAAGCATCACATGAACAACAATTGATTATGTATACAACAAAACTAGCCTAGTCGTCTAGAATTCCAGATCAAATTATTTCATTAACAATAATTACATCGTCGCGTATTGGCTCCAAGTTTAGTGCATATGTTCGTTGCATATAAATCTGAAACAGTTAATGATAGTTGTATTCAAATAATTAAGGTTGACATCCATAACGCTTCAAAATCGCCTGCAGTCCCTTTAAATTCTTTTCCACATGATTAATCATTTGAATGAGACCTAAAACCGTGTCCCCACCACCGGCCCACCCAACACGCAAACAAATACACGTTAGTATAGTTCTATGTTTCAGAACATTCGGTGCATTTAAATGGTGAGAGAAACAATTAGATAAGGGCCTACTACGTCACGAACTTGATAAACAGCAGCTATATTATACATTACACATACTTGTAATCTAGAAAACTGTCATATATATGCCAGTTTAATTCAAAATGACGATTCGTTTAGGAGGTAAGACTTTATCACTACATTAAACTTTCGAATAGGTTCCTCATGTTGGTTTAAACATATTTGTTTATGGTCAAATTGCAAACGGGTCGGGCACAAGTTCATACTGGCAACATTAGTTACGGCCCTTCTCTACATACTTATTATCCACAATACAATACTGTGTATCACTATGGATATTGATAATTATTCAACATTGATTTCTAATTATTTAAAGAGTATGTTGTCAATTTAATGACCATTTTATTTTATACCATCCTTCTATAGTAGTCGCACCGTCCGTCCGTCCGTCAGTCCGTCCGTTCGTCCGTACAATCGTGTGCGGTAAATATCTCTGACAATAATGGACGGATTTTCAAATAACTTGGCATATTTGCTCAGCACAACAAGACGACGTGTCGCGCTCAAAATCCAGATCCGTAGCTCCAAGGTCAAGGTCACACTTAGAGGTCAAATGTCAAAATAAAGTGCTTTCATGTCCGGTTAATAACGCTGACATTCATGGACAGATTTTCAAATAACTTGGCACAACAATATGACGTGTCGCACACAAAATCCAGGTCCGTGGCTCCAAGGTCAAGGTCACACTTAGATGTTAAAGTTCACTTCGGGGATATTTGTCATTACAGTGACATTTCTTGTTTGATAATATAATTATATGCAAAAAAGAGACATAAATAGAAAATGAAATAAGATAAGATTGTTTCGTGAATTATTATCTCAAATTCTAAGTGCCGGTTGAATAATTGAATTTTTTTATTTTTTTATTTATTCCTCTATTGAAAAATGAGTAACGTGGTTCGATATAAATGACCTTAATATGAAACGAAATATTTGTCTCTTTTGGTTTGCTTTACTCTTAATGACTTAATGATATCATTTTTATCATCTTAATTAGTTCAATGCGTTTTCTTTTCATGTCCCGCATCACGACAATATATAGTGTCTCCCATATATGTCCACTAACCTCGACCTCAGTACTTTTGACTATTCATTGATTCTGGTTAAGCATTTTTATTAGCGCCGATTCTTTGTCTCAGCTAGCTATACACTCGCCCAACACTTCCACTTTCTTACAAAATAAATCTCGAAGAGTAATATAAATTAAAACAAAATGTAGGCCATCGTGACCTGGACATACTTTTTAAAGTTCACTGATTCTTGAACCTCAGTACTTTTGAATGTACTCAGTACACTCTTCACCTCAGTACTTTTGACTATTCATTGATTCTGGTTAAGCATTTATTTTTAGCGCCGATTCTTTGTGACCTGGACATACTTTTTAAAGTTCACTGATTCTTGCTAGTAAACATTTTTTAATAACCTCCGTTTCTTATTCACCGATAACCCTAAATTCTTCAAACTATCACCAAACTACATGTTACTATCAAAGGTAGGAATCCATGATGTCACACTAAACTTGACTGAGTTTTCAAATGTTCGTACCGGAAGTGTGGGAACAGTCCCCACTCTTATTCTATGATTTTTTAACGTGCTCGTGAAATAAATTCCGATACACGGAACCAATTAGGCGCAATAAGAAAAACATATTTTGTGTTGTTTTCAGGCTGTTCCTGCGTTTGGAAATTTGTCTTCCGAACCTAAACGTAGTAGTTCTCGGAATTGTCATTAGTTATTATTAATATTTCCAGCACTGCTGTGCCTGTACATAGGCGGCGTCCTCTGTCTGGAAGATAGCACAGGTAATATAAAGCTCTTTAACCATAATTTATGTTTACGGCCTTACGAAAGATCGAAATATAGAATTAATTTTTTAAATTCCATTGTACTGCAGTAAAGGTACTTTATTGTTCAGTTTTAATTACACGATATCCAATCACTATAGATGTTATTCCAACAGGGATGACACCCACGTGGAATGGTATCACGGATACCACGCGATTCTGGATAACACCCACGTGGAAATGGTATCACGGATACCGCCCGATCCTGGATAATACCCACGTATCATGGATACCGCGCGATCCTCTTCAACAATGTAATTTATCGAGAAATGATGCGCAATGAAAATATTAAAAGGCTGTGCATTAGACATGTCGACACATTTAGTTTATCGCGATAGTAGGATAATATATACGCATATGTCGATGTTAAAGGTTATTGTAATTACTTTATCACATGCAGAAATATGTCTTAAATAAGTCTCCTGCAGAACTATAAATAAGGAAAGTTCATGGCTATTTACACTGTCCCGTTTTATTGGGATAACAGTAGGGTAAGTTTGAGGTGTGGTGAATCCTAGAACCTGGTTTAAACCCCCATCGGCCTTTTTTGCCAGTGACCGTTCCAATGCGGTAGCCG
Source organism: Cyrtodaria siliqua (assembly GCA_037043455.1). Taxonomy (NCBI): domain Eukaryota; kingdom Metazoa; phylum Mollusca; class Bivalvia; order Adapedonta; family Hiatellidae; genus Cyrtodaria; species Cyrtodaria siliqua. The sequence goes on along the minus strand of JAWPHD010005393.1, from coordinate 50,372 downwards.
CCCTATTGTCAACTCTTTTTATGTTTGTGACGTCATATGCCTTTATTCCTTATTAACATTGCCATTCATGCTTGTCGTTTGGCGTGTCTTAGGGTTTACGGTGTTCTGTAAAAGCTGCATTTCCTGTTCGACTCTTATACTTATTCTTACATTTATTGCATTTCCTGTTCGACTCTTATACTTATGTTTACATTTATTGCATTTTCTGTTCGACTATTATACTTATGTTTACATTTATTGCATTTCCTGTTCGACTCTTATACTTATTCTTACATTTATTGCATTTCCTGTTCGACTATTATACTTATGTTTACATTTATTGCATTTCCTGTTCGACTCTTATACTTATTCTTACATTTATTGCATTTCCTGTTCGACTCTTATACTTATTCTTACATTTATTGCATTTCCTGTTCGACTCTTATACTTATTCTTACATTTATTGCATTTTCTGTTCGACTATTATACTTATGTTTACATTTATTGCATTTCCTGTTCGACTCTTATACTTATTCTTACATTTATTGCATTTCCTGTTCGACTATTATACTTATGTTTACATTTATTGCATTTCCTGTTCGACTATTATACTTATGTTTACATTTATTGCATTTCCTGTTCGACTCTTATACTTATTCTTACATTTATTGCATTTCCTGTTCGACTATTATACTTATGTTTACATTTATTGCGTTTCCTGTTCGACTCTTATACTTATGTTTACATTTATTGCATTTCCTATTCGACTCTTATACTTATGTTTACATTTATTGCATTTCCTGTTCGACTCTTATACTTATGTTTACATTTATTGCATTTCCTGTTCTACTATTAGACTTATGTTTACATTTACTGCATTTCCCGTTTGACTCTTATACTTATGTTTACATTTATTGCATTTCCTGTTCTACTATTATACTTATGTTTACATTTATTGCATTTCCTGTTCGACTCTTTACTTATGTTTACATTTATTGCATTTCCTGTTCTACTATTATATTTATGTTTACATTTATTGCATTTCCTGTTCTACTATTATACTTATGTTTACATTTACTGCATTTCCTGTTTGACTCTTATACTTATATTTACATTTATTGCATTTCCTGTTCGACTATTATACTTATGTTAACATTTATTGCATTTCCTGTTCGACTCTTATACTTATGTTTACATTTATTGCATTTCCTGTTCTACTATTATACTTATGTTTACATTTACTGCATTTCCTGTTTGACTCTTATACTTATTCTAACATTTACTGCATTTCCTGTTCGACTCTTATACTTATGTTTAAATTTACTGCATTTCCTGTTCGACTCTTATACTTATGTTTACATTTATTGCATTTCCTGTTCGACTCTTATACTTATGTTTACATTTATTGCATTTCCTGTTCTACTATTATACTTATGTTTACATTTACTGCATTTCCTGTTCGACTCTTATACTTATTCTAACATTTACTTTCTACTTAGGTTCAAAGAAGAGGTTCATAAGTAAGTGTTAATTTAACATTTGTATCCAAACTATTCAATTGTATCTTATCTAATCTAGAGTAGTAACACTTTTTATAAAGATTAAATTGTAACAAATATTTCATTTTGTGGCAATCTTAAATTGTTCAGAAATTGTAATCGCTTTAGAAACAACTACACTTCTATAATAGGACGGAGGCCGATTTGCCAAAGCAGAACTAAGACATTCTTCAAAACAGCAATAATAATTTATATAATATATACACATTGCACATATACAGTATGTTTTAGATGACTTATGTTGCTATTAACACTTAACTCGCTAAGCACGAGTATAACAGCCTTTGCGTCAATTGTAACCCAGATCAGGGTTTACAATGTCAGGCTGCTGATCAGTCTCTTCCCCCAAAACACCCCTTTGTCACATAAATGGAATGGTCTTAATTCAAAGAAAGAACAGTCCATTTTGTATATGTAGCGAGTTAGGGGTTGAAATCGAGGGCTTGGTGGAATAATAAAGAACAAGATACAATACTTTTCCACCAAGCCTCGAAATGAATACATGTCAAAACAAGTTAGGAGTTGGTCATGCGCAGAATGTAGTAGCATGTAACACGTGATCATTTGAAAATCAAGGACAGTTTGAATGCAGTCCAGAGAAGTGATTTCACCTTCTACATATAAACATTAATTTACTTTTAAGAAGTATGGAATTTCAAAATTACTGTAGGTTATTATTTATGATATATCATAGATAAAAATTTGTATTTATCAAACATTTTATATGACATTGTCATTGGAATATAAGAAGCATACAGCAACTTTGCCATTTGTATATTGAACATATCAGAATAAGAAGTGAGTGCTAAACCTACAGGACTCTACCAGTCGAGTGAACATTTACCCACATAAACAAAACAACGCAAATCGACATCATAATATGTGGTCTTGGCTTGCACCATCGATCACCAATCTACGAATGAAATAGATTCTTGATAATAGATGTCAAGGGTGCACGAAACACGGAATCACGGTGAAGAAAGAATGAGTGCAGAAAACTGTCCTAATGTGTTAAATCTAGGTTAGGTGGAGATAAAATATAACGCTATTATAATTTTGCGTTTGAGGTGTTCGTACTTTTAAATAACAGTTAACTGAAACAGTTGCGTCTCCCAAATGTAAATACCAAGTATACATAAAAGTTGACTGAGTGTGGTGTATGATTTATCTAGTGAATATGTATACTCATTTTGGTGATGGTACTATTTGATCAAATGCATAAGCGATAATGTTAAATGTTAAATGCTTTCGTAAGTCTTTTATTTTAATATCATCTGTGCTTGGTGTAAGTTTTTTCGTACTGTTTTGGTTTACTTATTTGTGTTTTACAGATGTCACCAGTATGATTATGTAATGTTTGTTTTGCAGATGTCACCAGTATGATTATGTAATGTTTTGTTTTTCTACAGATGTCACCAGTATGATTAGGCAATGTTTGTTTTGCAGATGTCACCAGTATGATTATGTAATGTTTGTTTTCCTGACGAAGTTAATGTGTGATTTAATTTAATCTACATGTATATTAATTTATACAACACATTGAGTCCTTCTGTGTGTTTGTTTTATAATCTACATGTATATTCATTCCTACAACACATTGAGTCCTTTTGTGAGTTTTTTTGCGCTCGCCTCTTATTGAGCAACAGTTAATATACAATACATACTAGCATGAACAGAGGATCCATTGGAAGCAACACACATGAAACAAGAGAGAAAAATAGCAGACTCGGTTTTATTGAGTCTGTTCATGAGAGGTAGTATAAGGTGCAATACGCCCACTAGCACGGACATCAATGCTATTTTACTTTAACGCCACAAATAAGTGTCAACGTTTCTGGATTTTCTTATATACTAATTCATATATGTGTTTACATTGAATCAATTACTGTACTAGTGGACAGTATGTATAGTTGGGGATCGTGGTCATCATTCACACCATGTAACTGTGAACATGGTACCCAGTTCCGACAACGTACCTGTTATGAATACTCCAGTGTAAGCGCCAAAACCAGGGTGGACGCGGGGAACCACTGCGCTGGTGCCGCCATCATCTCCCAATCATGCTCCTGTAACACAGGTAAATATCCTTCCATCTTTTACTGCCACCAACAGGTAGCAATATCATACATTATTGAAAGTATCATGACGTACTGACAACAAGAATGTATAGAGAACGAATGGACTGGACAATGAGAACAATTTTCAAGCTAAAGTCCCTCGGACATCCTCTGGAAACCTCGTTATTAGTTGTATAATTAATACTTGTAAACAATTTTTGGCCAGATGAATAATGCTTTTTTTAACTCTCCTATGCTACAAGCCACACACCTGTGTCCGAAACTGTTAAATCACCAAGAGTCGATAAATGTAGGTCGAACAGGAAATGCAGCATAGTCAGCCAAAACCACGCCTACAAAACAAACGACAATTACGAGGTAAAATTAACGTGCGCGAAACCACAACAAAAAAGGACAATAGGGCCATCTCATTGGAACGTTTAGAGGCAAAAAGGCGGCTGAGGTTAAAATCAGGTTGTAGAGTACACCAACCTCACTCTTTCCATATTGTCATTCCAATAAAACGGGTCATTGTAAATTAAGAAATCCCCGCCATGCTATACCCTCTAACAAACTAGGCGGTATTAATAGGCAACATAAATATAACACAAAGATGATCATGTATATATGAATATAAAAACAACAACACAAAATCCTAGAAAGCTACAAAGCAATAGTCAATAAAACCTCGCTGAGCTGGAACCTGTTGTTTGATTAGCTGCCATATGCACCACTAATTTTCAGTAAGCGACCGCGAATTTGAAAACCTACATTTAACAAAAAGTGTGTTGTTTTCCTTTTTAGATTAAACCAGTAATGTGTCATCCTAATGCATTTATGCATACTTTAATAGGCTAAGTTGAAAAATCTGAAGATGTGTACAACTGACTTAATATTAACAAAAATAAATTATCGATTTACTTAAATTTCTCCTTCTTAACCAATGGCCACCCATTATTTTCTCTATTGAAAACAATGCTTAAATTTCATATATTAATATACGATTTCTGAAAAATCAAATCAAGTCTGGATAATTTTCATATAACAAAGACAGTCTCCATTCGCAACTAGAAGTCATCAAATATGTCAGAATCGTTTTGTTTGTTTACTAAACAGGACGTTTTAAATGAGAGGGAATGCATGTATTTGACATTACGTGGTCCGACTAGTAACTTTCATACCCCATCAAACCCCTTCTCCAAGAAGCGAAAACGGGGTTGGCATTTTAAACAGGTTATCACATTTCTTTCAGTAAAATAATGTTTTTAAACGTATTGTATTGTCGAAACGTCCGTTATAAATTTCCATCGCTTAATGGTATTAAGGCGGAACCACGTAATGAATGTTGGAGTATGTCCTTTATTAGACTATAATATTCTATATTTACACTTCTGATAAATATAATAACAAAATAGAATAAAGACATACCATTTTCTCCAAAATAATCAAAAAAGGTATGTTTCAATGATTGGGCTGCGGGTGGCGGGTATGGTGGAAGGTGGGGGGGGGGGGGGGGGAGCAAACAATTATATGGGGACCAAACTGTTTCACAAATGTTTGACGAGCAAAAAAATGAAATAAACTTTAACCACGCCCAATTACACCAAAACATACAAGATTATATAGGGAAAGAGTGCTTTTTTTTCTTCAAATCTTTGCCCTCCCTGCACTCTGAACAATGGGGGACGGTGGGGGGCGGGGGTTATACACCCACTCCTGTAGTGGTTTTCTGATAATACATTTCTTTATAAAAATTTCACAATATCTTAAACTACCGAATACTTTATGTACATTCTAACGCAATATGTTTTATGTTACAAAAACATCAGTTACGTTGCTATTGTGCTTTTCACCAGCTTCACACACGGTTTTCAAAATTAAACTAATCTATAATTAAAATAGTTTAATAATACATATTTGATTCATTTTAGACTCTAGACAATACAACATTTTAGATAATCTTAAAAAACGAAACAAATAAAATAGCATGTTTTCATGCTGTTACGGTTAAAATGTAACAAGACAGGAAGTAAAACCAGCAGCAACTATTTTTAAAATATAATCAACAAATTTATTCAAATACTACAATAGAAATATTCACTTACAGAAAATACATGAAATGGAACCAGTATTTCTTTAAAATCCGTTTATACGAATAAATTCCAAATAATATTGGCAAGTGTCCCTTTAATCTAAATTGTCAAGTGTCCCTTTAATCGAAGTTTTTAAGTGTCTCTTTAATCCAATTTCACTTCATGTATTTCCTATTTTAATTAATTTACAATAGTCCATATAATCCACAGTCACTTTAATATAGATGAGCACAATATTTTTATCCTCTCACACTATATTTTAGTTCATAGCATCCATAATTTCATATTTTACTGAATATATACTCAGTTCTAATACTAAATACTGAAACCCAACAATAACTCCAAAAGGCTGTATTTGTACTATCATAGAATGTCATAGAACATTTAGAATATTCTTCAAGTTATTTTAAATAACCATAGCAGTCATATGATGCCTCATAGAAGGTCATAGAAGCTTTAGAATATTCCAATATCCTTGAATGAGTCAAATGATGTATCACATGATGTAAACAATAATTTAGAAATTACTAGAATCAGCTATTTACATGTGTGCTATTAATAGAATAATTAATAATAAACAAATACACTTATATATAATTACATTCATGAGGGTAACACATGCACATGTATGTATTACATCTTATAGGAACATATAATGAAGCTACCATCAATATTATTTTATTTTTCGAGTCGGAGACGATTCACAGAATGCTCGGTTAGTGTTTTCATTTCGCCAGTTTCCGTAATCATTATGGTGATGCATACATATGTGTTATTCGAAATACAACCTTCGAAAAAATATTGGCAAGCACAAAAAGAAGAAAATATAACCGCTACCCAGTATTAAGTCAAATGTTTTCCTGAAATAGTCATATGCATTTCTTCCTCCCTGTAGGAAGCTGTCAGGATGTGTCTACCTCGTGTGCATCGTATGGCAAGTCAGTTTGTTCCAACAGCCTCGAGTGGGCCAAGATCAACTGTGCTAGATTCTGCTCGTTTTGTTTATGTAAGTAAAACGTTCGCTCGAACAGAACGAATCCTTAACCTCATACGATTTACTTATTTATTACACATTTTGTTCTAAGTTTTTATTTTAAATAAATATTTTGAGAAAACGTTTTATCAAAGTATGTCATGTTTTATTTCGAAGACATCAATAAGTCTTGAACGGGTATTTATTCCTGGAATGTATCTATAAGTTGTTTCGTCCATCAAAATTAGCACCACACTTTTTTCATTCACACATGACAGCTGCTGGCAAATAATTAAATAATAAGTAATACATTTTGATTTATCAAATGTTCTTCGTTTTATTATCGTAAGGTTGAATGCATGGTTGATGACATATAATCAAATATCAATAACATCGCAAACAATTAACAATCACGATACAAGGGACAACATTACCGACGTGGAAAAGGCGTACTAGAAGAGAGCAAGACAACTGTTTTTCCTTAACATGTTATGCATATACAATTGAATAAAAACAATGATTTAGTATTTACCTACGGAAACAAAAGCTGGCTATATCAACTCTTTGTGAGACTGGGATCCCCGGAGAGGGGGGCACATTTGACACCATGTCACCATGTGAACAAACTTTGTAGAAGACTATAAGCAAATGCTATATATGCAATATATGAGAGCTTATGTCTTGCGGTTTGAGGAAAGACATAGTTTGAAGGTTTTCAAGTTATACCTGTGAGCCCTATTCTTTATACCACCTAATCGACTTTGCATTTTTAATACACTAGCTGCCTATATAACTGAGAAAACGTCTAGTAAAATGAATTCTTCTGTCATTTAATAGATAAAACAGTTGATATATTTCTAAAATTATGCAAGAACCTTGGCTTATGCACCTATATTTATTGCCATCAACTTACCGTCTCATACATGCAGATGACTGCAGAGATCTGATATTTAACTGTGCAAGTTACGGATATAACTCCTGCACCCTGTATTCGGATTGGGCCAATACGAACTGCGCTAATTTCTGTGGATTCTGTCAACATACTACGGGTAATATTATATTGTAGTATTACCCGAAAACTGAGTACAAAAATGGTCTTTTTCATCAGTGTCTTTAAGGAAAAATGCAGGAATCAATCGTGCGGCTCATCAGGACTCGAGGAACAACGTCCCGGTTTGTATTTGGCCATGCACATTATTGTTGTCATTTATATACACAACTCCGGTTAAAGTAATTTTCAACATATATTCATATTAACTTAACGTGCAAAACATGCGATGAACAATGACGGGCTCGCTGTCATTGCACGACTTAAACCTTTGGGATATAACGCGATTGATCCGGCGTTCACATATCCGTGTATTCGTCAGATCGTCTTTAAATTAGTTATTTTCCGACACATGTTTTCGTGCAACAAATTGATATAACTTAAAAAAAATGTCGATGAACAATTTATACAGAACGGTATGTTGTCTATAAAATCACGTCCTTCCACCAGAGTTAAGCCAGAATAATGTTTTAACATGAATTTTGCATTCCCTTACTACGGCATTTACTAAAATACAATTGTGCCTATTTGAAATGTTGCCAATCTTCGAATTAAATAATATCTCTCGTATTAAGCTACTCCAAGCGTAGACGGACATTGGAGTGAGTGGACACAGTTTACACCGTGCAGTCACTCGTGCGGCACGGGTACCCACGCTAGAATTAGATACTGCTCTTCTCCAGCGCCATCTGGTGGAGGAAGACAGTGCGCCGGAAGTGATACACAAACAGCAACATGTAGTATTCAGGCATGTGCAGGTATGGTATAAAATATGTTCGTGCGATAATATTTCACTAAGACTAATTTCAAACTGTTTTTCAATGCAACCTTTTCGCAAAGGCTAACAAGTTTTATTTCGTATATGATTTACCGGTTACACAGTTTATTTCACATAGTCGTACCATAATTGTCAGTTTACAATGCTTAATACAGGTGTTGCATGTATGTAATGAACACGTGCATTTGAAGGCATGTACATTTTGCATTATGTCAATTGTGCAGAGTGGCAGAGTGGTAGTGGCAGACCACACTATTTTCTCTGGGTAGAACCAGTACTTTATAGCTCCCGTTATCCGTAAGAATGGCATCATAATAAACAGCATTTACTAAACTTTTAATTAATGTTGAATCATGAACATATTCCGTCAAATAATTCAAAATTTGATAGAAGTTCATTTTACTGAGCTCGTTGATTCTTACGTATGGTGGGAGGTATTCAGTTATTCTCAGGAAAACGTGGGTGGTCTGCCTCATCCACAAAACAGTCGACCGTCATATATAGTCTTAAATGTGTTGCAAATTGTGTAACACACCATTCAATGAACCAATGAACCAAATCATTTTATTAAATCAAAATTACCATAAGGAATCTTGCAATGTATTTCTAAGACAACGTTATGACCACTTATGACCATGCCTATGTTACACATCTGTGATCTGTCATTAGGCCAAGAAAAAAAATAGTCGTGTTGTTTCAGGTTTCCTGCTAAAAACAAATAGGGTAGGTAGGTCGATATTTTTACATAAACCATTGTGAAATGTTTTTTTTATGTTTTTTTTACTACACGAAGATAGAAATTACAACCAGAAAACATAATTGTAAATTCTCAATATTGTCTCAAGGATGTATATATTAATATATATAATTTAAAATTGCTCCAAAATGGACTTTGAACTCAGCACATGAAGATGGGAAATAAACGTCACAGTGCAGAACAAACATGCATGTTTGGAATATTGTTTCAATAAAACATGCAATGTACATAAAAGTCCACACAGCTCTCTATGTTGGTGTTCTTAAACTGGGAGTATTAAATATGCTAAAAAAGTGGATTGAAGCACAATAATTTTATTCGTCTTAAAAATCATTTCTATTAAAAACCAATAAAACAATGATACATGCTATAACTTTCTGATCAATTCATGATTGTTCGTAATAACATGATATTAAACATAGTAACATGACAACACCAAACATAAATTTCAATAAATCAGGATTTCACTCAGGGCCGCCACGGAGATGCATAGAATGCTATTTTTAATAAACACACAAGACAAGAAAGCAGAAAAATCATCACCATTGTCAAACATACAATGAAATGAAATTACTTGTTTTTTTTTTACTTTTAATATTTCACTTTTATAAACATTCGTCGTGTGAGCCGAAGAATTCATTTGACTTTTTTTATTGCGTTGCTATGAAAAATACATACAGAACCGGTGATGGTAATATTGTAGCCTTTATATGAAGGATTAACCTCCAATTTGTCAGTAGAAATACAGCTAATATAACTCCTGGCCTCTTGGTGATCGCATTTAGCGACCTCGAAGGCCAGAAGCCTTGCTGCGGCAGCCATTGCCGGGTATAACAAGCGTAAACATCCGAGATACACCAATCGCAGTATTTTCGTCGTAAAGCATTGACAAATACAGAACAAAAACAATATCGTCATCATCGCGTCAAAAGAGATAGATTTTTTTTTTTTTTTGAAACAGGGTAAAAAAAGGTTAGTATCGGGACAAAATATAGGGTCAGTCGGGAACCTGAAACACGACTATTTTTTTTCTTGGCCTTATGACACCAGTTAACATAAACATGACAATAAATACTGAAAAAAAGGGATCCATTGGAAGCAACAAACACAGACAAGGGATAAAAGTAGCAGACTAATTGTATTGAGTTCATTAGAGGTAATGTAAAGTGCAACACCTCTCACGCCTCCTAGAACAGGCTTAAGCGATATTCTACTTTAAAGCCACAAAGATTGGGCTTGGTGATCCCAAAGGACCAGTAAATAATAACACTACTGATTTGCCAGTCTGAATGTCAATACATACTGAAGAGGGAATCACTTGGAAGCAACAAACAAGAGATAAAAGTAGCAGACTCTGATACTGAGTCTGTTCATGGGAGGTAATGTAAAGTGCAACACCTCTTAAGCCTTCTATAACCGGCTTAAGAGATGTTCTACTTTAAAGCCACACAGATAACTTCAAACTAACACACCAGACATTAAGAACGTAGATTGAACATTTACTCAAACATTAGTAGTACAAATTAATGCTTATTTTTAATTTGCCAAGTACTGTATAGTGGACAAGATTATTATGAATGTGCAAATAGTTATCTTCCAAACATTCAGTCGATGGCGGTTGGGGTATGTGGACAATATGGTCGCAATGCTCCATGTCATGTGGTCTTGGAGTGATTACACGTGACAAGGTATGTGACCATCCAGTGCCATCTGGCGGCGGCGCTCCGTGTAGTGGAACCAACACAGCATCTCATGAATGTAGCACAGGCCCATGTCCAGGTAATATAGCATTATACACATGCTATTTTTAACACCGCTTTCACAAAGTGAAGTGGGGGCTATATAGAAATTACGTTGTCCGTAACGTACCGTCGCATCGCGCCCCGTCGCGTAACACATGTATGTCACGTAGCGCCCCGCACATTGTTATTAGTTGCATTCCTCAAACAGTTTTAAATTGGGTGTTCCCAAACTTTATATACACATAACAACTGATGACCTTATGTCCCTCTACATCACCCATTGTTGATTGCCTAATTTATTACAGAATTATGACCCTTTATTTGACTTAGAATTTAAGCGGAGGGTATTCATGACCTTCGATAATAGTTCTAGTTGTGAAAAGAAACTTTGAAAAGACTTTGACAATCACATGTCACATGGACACAACAGTCCATAGGCCAAGCATAACCGGTTTTCATTCGGTAATTCCCAATATCGGCAATGCAATTACCGTTTAGGGAAATGCAATTAGAGTTAATGGAAATACAATTTCCGATATCGGAAATTAACAATACCAATATAGGAAATAGACAATTCGATATCGACATTAAAATCTTATTTTCGATTTCGAAAATTACATTTCCTATATCGAAAATGTAAAATTACCTTAATGGGAATTGTATTTCCGATATAGAAAATAAAGCTTTATTTAAGAACAACATATTACCAGCGCGTTTATATATACAGGTATATAGGTCGAACAGGAAATGTCGCTTTCATAGAACACAGTCAACCAAAAACCCGCATTAAAACAAATACTATATTAATAAGAAGCAAGGCATGTGACATCACAAACACAAATAGGTTGACAATAGGGCTACCGCCCTGGAACGGTCAGTGACAGAAAGGCCGTTGGGGTTTAAACCAGGTCCTAGGGTGCACCTTAATATCCAAATAAAACGGGACAGTATAAATAAAAAATCCCCACCAGGCTATATTCTCTAACAAACAAGGCGGCATTAATAGGCAATATATCACATAGATGATCATGCATATACGAATAAATAAAAAAAAGCATAGAAAGCCATAATGCAAGTACATAATGACTTTGCATAAGTCAGAACAACACGAGAACGAAGCATTAAGGTACGACAAGACACGATTCAAGACAAACTTCGAACGCTACCGTCCTTTCAGGATTTAAGCCGAAGTAATCATAGGGTCCATCGCACAATCAAAGAGGTAAGCAAAGTGGCGAACTGTAAATGAGTCAACCACTAAACATGCAGTGAGTTGCAGACTGATAGGGTCATACCCTCTTTTGAGCAACTTTTTAACAAGTTTAATACAGATTGTATGATAGTGATGAAGTTAGAAACATAGACCGCGTTATAATTTGCTCGGGGGAACACCCCCATGTAAATGGAAATATTTAACAGTATCAAAATTAAAATCGTCGAAAGTGGAGTGCGTGGTCCAGTGGTAGAGCGCCGAACTCCTGATCGAGAGGTCGTGAGTTCGATCCTCCGTCGCGACCACGTTATTTATCCTTGAGCAAGATAATTAATCCACATTGCTTAGTACTGGTTCTACCCAGGAAGCCATCGAGAGTGATTAATCTAAGTTGCAATAACTTGTTTCGCAATCGATGTAAAATAAATATGTTTAAACAAAAAAAGAAAAAAAAAAGAAAAAAATCGTCTCTCCTGTCATGATAATTATTTCTCAGTTTTGAATAGAGAGATATAAATTTAGAAAAAAAGGGTCATTATCAGAAATACTACCTTTGTTGAGTTCTAGTTCTTTGGGATAGACAGTGTTAACCACCGTAGAATATAAAAAGTTGTCAATGTTCAATATGTCATCCAGATACCAAGAGGTTTCCGTAAAGGCTTCATTTACATCTGCCTGAGTATCTGATGAAATATTCAATATCTCTTTCAAAGCAATACAAAAACAAATCTGCGACAAGATGTGCACAGATCGTACCCATTGGGATACCTACAATTTGTCTATAAACGGTAGTTCCATATCTAACTAAAATATTATCTAATACGAAAATAAGTGTTTCACAACATTCTTGGCAAGACCACTGAATGTAAGAGTCGAAACTGCCGTTAGTTAAAAACGCTTTAATATTGTTACAGGACAAATGAATAGTTCTTTTCTGTAGCGAAAGTTTTGAGAACAATAATCTTGTCTTTGATAAGGTTGTGTGATAAGTTGGATACAGTATGCTGCAAAGTCATAAGTACTTATAGATGTTTATTGACGTTTATTGCAAATTTTATCAAAAATGTCTCCTGAATCTTTAATTGACCAAAATAAATTAATCACATAAACACCAGGCCAGTTTGGATCTGGCACCATATAAACCCGCTGGAAATAGTATATTCATCTGACATGAATGTGTTATGTCTTTAATACACGTATGTGTTTAATACACGCATGTTAAAGAGATTGAACATAATACAATCAAATTCTTACAACTTACATTGTATGGCCATCTCCCAATACCAAACGAAGAAATTATACAGCTTCATCCGGTTTTTAACAATCTGAATTTGTTGTTTGAATGTAGCATTGTTTTAAAATAACATAATATTGTTTTGCATGATTTTCGATGTTTAAAATCGTTTAAAATGTCTCCCTAACGGTTGAAAGACGTCAGAGGTGCTGATAGGAAATTGAATACCTCTTCAATAACCAATCAGCATTGCGTATTTTAACAAACTATGTTAGGTTTAAAAATTAAAGTATTAAAGAATCATTTGCATTTCCGGTAAAGGAATTTGTATGTTTGTTATCGATAATTGAATTTCCGATTTACATTTCCTATTAGTGCAAAGGTGACATATGTCAAAACCATATTCTGCCATTTTAAACTGGACTACACGCGTTTATTGTAAGTCAAATGTCTGGTCCTACTAATACGAATGGGACAATTGTTCTTGAACTGTAAACTGCATTACAAACATTCAATACTCTGTACATACCTGGATGTTAATCTGCATTACAAACATTCAATACTCTGTACATACCTGGATGTTATTCTGCATTACAAACATTCAATACTCTGTACATACCTGGATGTTAATCTGCATTACAAACATTCAATACTCTGTACATACCTGGATGTTATTCCGCATTACAAGCATTCAATAGTATGTACATACCTGGATGTTATTCTGCATTACAAGCATTCAATACTCTGTACATACCTGGATGTTATTCCGCATTACAAGCATTGAATAGTCTGTACACACCTGGATGTTATTCTGCATTACAAGCATTCAATACTCTGTACATACCTGGATGTTATTCCGCATTACAAGCATTGAATAGTCTGTACACACCTGGATGTTATTCTGCATTACAAACATTCAATACTCTGTACATACCTGGATGTTATTCTGCATTACAAGCATTCAATAGTCTGTACATACCTGGATGTTATTCTGCATTACAAGCATTCAATACTCTGTACATACCTGGATGTTATTCTGCAATACAAGCATTCAATACTCTGTACACACCTGAATGTTAATCTGCATTGCAAGCATTCAATACTCTGTACATACCTGGATGTTATTCTGCATTACAAGCATTCAATACTCTGTATATACCTGGATGTTATTCCGCATTACAAGCATTCAATAGTATGTACATACCTGGATGTTATTCTGCATTACAAGCATTCAATAGTATGTACATACCTGGATGTTATTCTGCATTACAAGCATTCAATACTCTGTACACACCTGAATGTTATTCCGCATTACAAGCATTCAATAGTATGTACATACCTGGATGTTATTCTGCAATACAAGCATTCAATACTCTGTACACACCTGAATGTTAATCTGCATTGCAAGCATTCAATACTCTGTACATACCTGGATGTTATTCTGCATTACAAGCATTCAATACTCTGTATATACCTGGATGTTATTCCGCATTACAAGCATTCAATAGTATGTACATACCTGGATGTTATTCTGCATTACAAGCATTCAATAGTATGTACATACCTGGATGTTATTCTGCAATACAAGCATTCAATACTCTGTACACACCTGAATGTTAATCTGCATTGCAAGCATTCAATACTCTGTACATACCTGGATGTTATTCTGCATTACAAGCATTCAATACTCTGTACACACCTGGATGTTATTCTGCATTACAAGCATTCAATACTCTGTACACACCTGAATGTTATTCCGCATTACAAGCATTCAATAGTATGTACATACCTGGATGTTATTCTGCAATACAAGCATTCAATACTCTGTACACACCTGAATGCTAATCTGCATTGCAAGCATTCAATACTCTGTACATACCTGGATGTTATTCTGCATTACAAGCATTCAATACTCTGTATATACCTGGATGTTATTCCGCATTACAAGCATTCAATAGTATGTACATACCTGGATGTTATTCTGCATTACAAGCATTCAATAGTATGTACATACCTGGATGTTATTCTGCATTACAAGCATTCAATACTCTGTACATACCTAGATGTTATTCTGCATTACAAGCATTCAATACTCTGTACACACCTGGATGTTAATCTGCATTACAAGCATTCAATACTCTGTACACACCTGAATGTTAATCTGCATTACAAGCATTCAATACTCTGTATATACCTGGATGTTATTCTGCATTACAAGCATTCAATACTCTGTACATACCTGGATGTACCATATGTTATTCTGCATTACAAGCATTCAATACTCTGTATATACCTGGATGTTAATCTGCATTACAAGCATTCAATAGTATGTACATACCTGGATGTTATTCTGCATTACAAGCATTCAATACTCTGTACATACCTGGATGTTATTCTGCATTACAAGCATTCAATACTCTGTACATACCTGAATGTTATTCTGCATTACAAGCATTCAATACTCTGTACACACCTGAATGTTATTCTGCATTGCAAGCATTCAATACTCTGTACATACCTGGATGTTATTCTGCATTACAAGCATTCAATACTCTGTACATACCTGGATGTTATTCTGCATTACAAGCATTCAATACTCTGTACACACCTGGATGTTATTCTGCATTACAAGCATTCAATACTCTGTACACACCTGGATGTTATTCTGCATTACAAGCATTCAATACTCTGTACACACCTGGATGTTATTCTGCATTACAAGCATTCAATACTCTGTACATACCTGAATGTTATTCTGCATTACAAGCATTCAATACTCTGTATATACCTGGATGTTATTCCGCATTACAAGCATTCAATACTCTGTATATACCTGGATGTTATTCTGCATTACAATCATTCAATACTCTGTACATACCTGGATGTTATTCTGCATTACAAGCATTCAATACTCTGTACATACCTGAATGTTATTCTGCATTACAAGCATTCAATACTCTGTATATACCTGGATGTTATTCCGCATTACAAGCATTCAATACTCTGTATATACCTGGATGTTATTCTGCATTACAAGCATTCAATACTCTGTATATACCTGGATGTTATTCCGCATTACAAGCATTCAATACTCTGTACATACCTGGATGTTATTCTGCATTACAAGCATTCAATACTCTGTATATACCTGGATGTTATTCCGCATTACAAGCATTCAATACTCTGTATATACCTGGATGTTATTCTGCATTACAAGCATTCAATACTCTGTACACACCTGGATGTTATTCTGCATTACAAGCATTCAATACTCTGTATATACCTGGATGTTAATCTGCATTACAGTCATTCAATAATCTGTATATAACTGGATGTTATTCTACATTCCAGATTGGTCCCATTGGTTCACTGGTGATTGCTCGGTGACTTGTGGCAACGGAACAATGGAGAGACTGCGACATTGTAGTACAGGCCGGGATACAGACTGTGCTGGAGCGGCATTGGAGATGGTACCCTGTGTCGGCGTCTTGTGCGCTGACTGAGTGTACTATGTATTTCACATAAGAAACCGTCTATTGTAAACTAAATATAAAATAAAGTATTACTGGATACTGTTGTTTGTTGAGCGGAAATGGCATGCCAGTAGTATTACACTGTATTGGATTGACAATAACTTAACTATATTGCACACAGTTATGATGAATTATAGAAATTGTATCATAGTGAGCCGATGCATTCACGTTGGTTGTAAAGCATAAAATAAATAGAATATTTGTTGTTTTGTTGTGAATAACAGATTGTATCTCATCGAGCAGTGAGAAAACTTTTATACTAAAGAAAAAAGGAAACGCAACTCGGAAATTTCCGCTCTATAATGTCTATACTGCACACAAAAGTACACGCACAATTCCAAAGAAATCAGAAATTGTTTGTAAAAAAAAGTGTTGCAGCTAGTTAGAGACAAATCTTTGCTTTTGTAGACCTTTTAGTCACTTTAGTATGTTTTCGCGAATGTTTCTCGAAGTGATCTAACTTCAATATTCACTCCTATTTCACATTAGTATAAATTTAAAGTTTTCTCACTACTCGATGATATAAAATCTTTTATTGACTCCAAAATAACACATATCCAAAGAAAGTACTAAAATAGTTTCGCTATAACTATACCAAATAGTTTCGCGTTTTTTCAAAACATAAGGGTTCTTTCACGTTGCGTGCTTACTGCTAATTCCGGAACAGTTAGTATTGCAAGTCGAAGATCAGCGGACGGGAATGTACCTTACACGACATTCTGATGACGAAAAGTCGCAAGCGCGAAGGCGGAAAGTCTCATGCTCGAAGGGGAAAGTCAAAATGATACTAGACAAATAAATGAGAAGGTAATTTCAATATCTTATAAACACGCCAAGATTACCGTGTGTCACTTTAGCACCCAATGTCATCTTGATTTCATAACAAGCTCGGTTATATTTGCCCTTTAGAATCAATTGACTGAACTGTTTTTATATAATTTATATTTAATAGCCTGTCGCGATCATATAAACACATATAATATTTTCTGGCTGATTCTCTTAAATCGAAACCAACCATTTCTCAATAAAACATCTAATATCCACGAAAACGGTACCGATTAAACACTTCGAACGTTAATAAATAGTTATTTAATGACCTTTTACGTAACTAGTTATTTAATGACCTTTTACGTAACTAGTTATTTAATGACCTTTTACGTAACTAGTTATTTAATGACCTTTTACGTATATAGAATGCAGCGCTAAGCGACCCATTGGAACTGCCTATTATTGCGAGTTTCAATAATAAAACAGTGTGTCGGGAAATACAGTGGAAAAGTATAACCATTAAAACTAGCACCTAGCTTTAATATTTACTTTGTCTACTTGCATACTAGTAAGTACAAGCGTATACAAATACGATTCAAAACGTTATAAATAATGGTTTTCAAAATAAGCAACGAATGTAGAACAGCGCAGCGCATTGAACAAGGGTATCAGTCAACCTTTAATCTGACCGACAAACTAGCCAGATCCGGTGGGCATGCTCCCCCGGTGTTTTTCTTGTTGTTTGTTTGTTAAACTAAGCTATGCAATGCTGCATTTTGGTATATATGATTATCTGACAGAGCATTTCTGTGGTATTTGAAGAAATAATTGTTTGACAAACTTGAGAAAATGATCAGAATTAACATTCGGCATTTGACAAAGTTGAATTACCTACACTGTAAAATAAAATAAGAAACAAATGTTGACCCTTAACCCCACACCCAACTTGGCTTCAGTTTGTATTGCATTTTTGGACTGCATTTTTCAAATTGATGTATAGGCAGGCGCACATTTTAATTTATATCCGTTCGCATTTCGTTAATATGTATGGATATATGGACTTATTTTATCTCTGAACAACGCCGAGCCGATGTAGCAACCCACCATAAATTACGTATTATATGATGATACTATAACTGTTAAAGGAACTTTTCGGTAATCGGGGAGATTAAAGGGATACTTGGCAATCATGAAGTGTTTATCAAGCAGTAAAATTAGTGTATCGACCTATTAATCCAATATCATTTTGACTTTAAATCTGCTTGCAGATAATAGAAATACACTTTGAATGTTCATGTTCTCATCTTTTACTACCATACGTTTAAACATATTATTGACGCAGTATGATCCGTGATTTAAGGTTTATAACATCGCTGATATAATCAACAGTTAGTAATACACACAAACAATTCACCTAATACATACTACAGTGAGATACTACATCGATACGTATGAATTGATATATGAATTATTGAATATTATATGTTAATGTGCAATAATATCGTCTCCTATAAATCTTTTAGATTGGACTTTAGAATTCATATTTTATTTATGAAATAATGTATATATGTATTATAGTAAAATCACTGTACGTACTTACCAAGTATTTGGGGTCCGGAACGGAGGCCTTTGTACTTTGACAAGTAGATTGTACAGGTGACTTTACTGGTTGGTTTGCGAGCTTGAACTGAAGAATTGTGAAGTACCACTTCACGACAACAACTTCTGCGCATGCGTAGAGGTAATGGGGAATCTCCAGAAGTAGGTTACACTCCACCAATTGTAGAATTACTACACACCTCCCACTTTTAAATAGGCGAAGCCCACTGGTCCGCATACACAATCAGTAATGGTGCCACTCTTTCTGTGTCGTTATACACTTGTATCAGTAACAATGTGCCTCAAGACTTCATTATAAATCCTTAGTCTGAGAGCTGTAAACTGAACAAGTGAGTACAATACCCACAATACAAAGACTATGGGTTTAGAATACTTCAATAACTTGCCAAAATGACTTCACCATTTCAAACCTAATCCCTGTGATTTGACTTAATAGCAATTAAAATTCATAAAACATGATCTAGATACACATCTCAGTTGAGTTGTGTGTTCTAACATAAAAAACCCAGTTTAAATCGCTCATTAAGAGTTAAAATATAGATACACATCTCACTTGAGTTGCGTGTTCTAACATAATTACCCAAGTTCACATCTCTCATTAAGAGTCGTGTGATATTAAAATATATTTACAACAGTTCACACTTCTCACTTTTAAATAAAGAGTGTTGTGATAAAATATACAACTTACAAAAGTAATCACACCTCTCACTAGGCGTTTTGTGAATTTACTTATTTACTGGAGTAAACACTTAGTAGGAGTTTTTGGATGTTACTCATTTACAATACAGAACAGAACATTTTAATTTGCAGGAATCCAAATACACATATTCTATAACAAGGATTAACCAGCATTTAGCTATAGGAAGAACAGAGAACATACTTGATGAATGCAGTGTGCTCTTAGTGTTTAACTTGATGTTCTAAATTAGATTCAACTGGGGGTTTACGGCGCACCCACACTAAATAAGACGCATAGTAATTATCACTAGCCAAATAATCACTAGCCTAAATTATTGTAAACAGAGGTAGCTATTTATTTTTAAAGTTTGTGCTACACAGTTCTATAAAAACAAGTAGTGCGTTGATATACTTACTTCACAACTCTCAATGGTGAAGTTGTGAAGGTAAAACTTACTTATATAAAGGAGATAAGCGTGCCTCAGCAATGTTGAGCGTTTTCTTTACGGTAATAAACTTGTCGGTAATGTTAATCATACACACTTTAAGGTCTGTATTGCCCGTATGTATGGTGCGAGGTACCAACAGTTTATTACTCTTTACTTTTATGGGCTCCACAACATATTGTGGTAGTACATTGTCTATCAAACAGTCAACTAGAACTACTGAATTAGGTGGAATTACCGTTCGTCGGTCTACACACACCCTAGCTACAGTTGGTTGGGAGTCATTCCCACCCTCTAATTCCATTTTAATGATCTCTTCTCCCACCGTTAGTTGGGAATTTAAAAGATCAATTTTGGTGCCATGCGCTCTCAAGAAGTCCAGACCCAACAGCATGGTATACCATGCTCAACTTCTTACCAGCTGTGTGTAGTCTGATGTTCTTGAGC
Organism: Cyrtodaria siliqua; assembly: GCA_037043455.1. Classification (NCBI taxonomy): domain Eukaryota; kingdom Metazoa; phylum Mollusca; class Bivalvia; order Adapedonta; family Hiatellidae; genus Cyrtodaria; species Cyrtodaria siliqua. The sequence continues at coordinate 29,447 of JAWPHD010005393.1, read as the reverse complement.
ACTGGTGGTCTAGGTTCTAGCTGTCTGTATAAGGAATCCGAAATTATAGTGACTTCAGCTGCAGTATCAACAACTGCTTGTGTAGGCTGTCTATTGACCACAGCCGCTACTCGGAACATAGACCCAGACCTTAATTGACAGACAGTTATGTCGTCAGGGCTTTGGGACCAAGTGTTCTGAGAATCTTTAGCTGATAATTTTTCCTCCTTTAACATGTTTTCACACCCCTGGTTATTAACCTCTGGCTGGTTTTCACACTATTCGAGATTGTGATTATGCCTGTTAATAGGGTTGTGAGGCGACCTTCCTGACTGCTTTTCACACTCTTTACGATTGTGATTACGCAGGTTAATGGGGTTGAGAGGCGACCCCTCTGACTGCTTTTCACACTCTTTACGATTGTGATTAAGCATGTCAATAGGGTTGAGAGGCGACCCCTCTGACTGCTTAAAATGTGAATGCATAAAAGTAAATGCATAAACTATTTACAATCTACTATAAATAAATAAACCGGGTTATATATCGTTATATATACCCACAATGATCACACATCTATGATAGTAGAGTATTGTAAAGATCTATCTATTCATAACCCACAAGACGTGTGAAGAGCGCACACATCTCTCAGCAGTGATTGAGTATTGTGACGGCGCTTTGGACACATGGTTCAATGATTGTGATATATTTCTACACTTATCTCGAATAGGTTGATGAATAGTGCACACATATCTCAGTGACTTGAGTATTGTGATATAGATGTGATTGTGATATAGAGGTGGCATCCTAATGGCTGCATCTGAAGACATCCTCATTGCTTCCTAGAACCCATATAGAACTTTTGCAGTCTCAAGAGATGCCCCTATTAGGCCGGCCAGATCCCCACCACGCCTCTCAGCCACCAAGCGGCCAACTTCCCCTATGAATAAGGGATTGTTTGGTTTTTGATGCGGGGCTGGAGACAGGTATGGGGAATCAGTCTCATGCAATATACTGTTCTCGGGGACTGCCGCCAAACCCAAAAGTTGAATCTCTGAGAAGAGCTTAAAGTTGGCTGTAAATCCGAAGAAGCAATTCCTAAACAATTTTGACCCACCCTTCACATCGGCGGCTCTTCTACCAAAGCAGCGTTAATGCCTAGGTTGATGCAAACTATACATCTAGATTTCAGGCATATAGCTGCACCTTACCTAAGCATGTTTCCCTGGACTGGGTAACGAGTAAAAGGCTGCTTCGGAGTAAGATTCACTTTTAAGTAATCTTCCTGATGCCACAATGTGTGACAGGACAGTGGGAACGGTCATGTCTTACCCATCTCTCCCATTACAAGATTACTTTAAAGTATCCTCCTGATGCCAATAAGTGTGACTGGGCACGGTCATGTCTAGGCCAACCTCCCATAGAGAAACTACGAGTCGAAAATATTTAAATTTCTATTGTTGTCCTTATGTAAAAGGATGTAATTTTCGAAAACTTTAAAATATGTTTCTCTAAAAGAAGTGTGGTACTCTTCAATACTGCAATAGTTATTCACCGCACCCTACATTATGTTCCGCTGGCAATTTAGTTCATAGACATACTTTTGCTTATTATTGGTTTGCATGCGATCGCAAATTAAAACCTACACAAAACACACATTTACCCCCACATAATTTAATGAAACTTTAATGATACTAACAACAAAGAAATGGTGATTAGCGTACATATTTCTTACGTCATCTTGCATCAGAAAAATATTATAAATTACTTATGTGTTTTGTGACAGAAAGGATAATATGGATACATTCTCAATTAGTTTCAAAGGTTCACTGTCTACTGCCACTTTAAAGTGCAAGTTTGTTCGTAAGGAGCGGTGCCAAAACCATTAGTTATGTATCCCAAATGGCCACCGGGATCCCATGGCCACGTATCTGGGACTAGCATATCATGATTTGTAAATCTATGATCTCGTGAGCAACCACCGGAAGCCACAGAAGGAAAAGAAGTTGAAGTTTGGCTGTCAACACATCGTTCGCCTAAGCTATGTTGTGAATGACTGCCTAAACCCAACAACGAACCAGAGATGTTAATCACTCTTGCTGTTGTACAACAAACAGCTCCATTTGACTGTATATTGACAGATGTTTGAACGCCTAACTTTGATACGGTTGTCAATTGACAAAGAGTTCTATCTTTTGAATTTTGAAAACTGGATTTCATAGTTTCATAAGCTGAGTGTAACTCATCAATGTTTCGTTTTCCCTCACATTTGTTGCCATTTATGGGTTGCTTTGATGTCCCAGATTTCATTTCCTTCTCACACCTCTTAATACCAGAATTGTGAAGGGTATTACCATCCACACACTTAACGGTATATGAGTTGTGATGGACCTGAGCCAGACTTATACTAAGGCCATTATTGATGTCTTGAAGCTGATCCATTTCTTTCTGCCGAGTGGTAGCTCTGTCCTCAAGCCTCGACTGAGGGTTTGGCGACATGTTACCACCTAATTGAGCAGGGTGTGTGATTGCCTGTACCTGGGAACTTTCCCATTTGGTTTTTGCAGGCTTCACACTCACCTGTTCTTCCGCAGAACTACCGTAAATGGAATCTCTGTTTAAATGATAGCACCGTATTTCAACTTCAGCGGCATCAATTGAAGCAGGCCTTGTATTTAAAACATATATCCCAGCAGCTTTGTCTTCAAGACCTTGACAAAAACGTACTATTGCTAGTTTTTCAATATGTTCACTGGCCAGGCCCATATATGCATTAGCAGCCAGGTTATATATCCGGTCTGCCCACTCAGCGATGTTTTCTTTTGGTCTCTGAGACTCCTTCATAAAAGATGCCATCAGGGCTTGGACAAGATCTTTGCTTCTGAATCTCTTAGCTAAAAACATTAGAATGTCCTTGTAACCAAGAGTTTTGCTTTTGTTCAAAAGGGAATTCAAGTATTTGCTTGCCTTCCCTTCCAAACACAAGGTAAGCGCCTGTATTTTCACGTCATCATTCAAGCCCAGTGCATCGGTTTTACTCGTGAATCGTCTGAGAAATACCCCCCATTCTGAGGTACCATCAAACTTATGCGACGGAGCTCTCGCAGTAATTTGAAAATCATCGCTATTGCATATTTTTTCTTGTTGTGATTTAGTATCTGTATTGATTTTTAAAAAATCTTCAGCTTTAAGTAAAGAGGAATCAGACATATCTTAAGTAGTTATTGTTTGATATCTATTTTATATGTCTTCTATTTAAACCACTATTTAAATTCACACCAGCAAGTTGTGATTTTTAGCAGCTTTGACTATATGCATCAATACAAAGGAATAATTGTTAGCTTTAATTTCTGCAATCTCGTGGACACGTTTTAGAATGTGTAAACATCATTCACGGTTACCAGCGATGTGAATACTACATGTACTGTGTTAACTGTTTGTGTTACGTGTAGACACAATCAGCAGTTGTAAAATTCTAATGCATTGAACAGCGTTGCGAAAAATACAATAGTCACGTGCTCTAATCAGTTATTATTGAGAACGCGCTCATGTGAACAATTTAGATAATTGCTAAGTTTACATACAATGACTACAACTTATTTTGTTATAAATTAGTGGATTAGTACACAGTCGCGTAAGTAAATAAGTATTTCTATGATCGTTTAAAGTTATGAAAAGAATTAACCGTTATCGTTATGCTCACGGTGATAGTAGTCAAACATAAACTGATTTTTTAACTTTCGTCCACGAAAATGCAGATTTAATAATTTGTACGTGTTTTTGAAAACCAAAGAAATGTCAAAAAGCTCGGACAAAACGATGCTTTCACATTACACACTCTTTGCAGATTGTGAAATACTGTGAAACAACGCTACCGTAATGCTGAATACGATACCAAATCACATCACCACTCTCGTGTGTTATAGACACAGACTTATTATAAATTCTGCTGTCTAAACACAATCACTAATGTGATAATCACACACTCTTTTCAGATTGTGAAATCTTATCACACTTGAATTTACATACAAACAAAAAACAGATTAATAGAGAGAACTATGAAAGAAAAAAACATTTTTTTTTAGCTCTACTGTATAAAAAATACTTTACTTTTTATTTTTTCTTATTTTTGTTTTTTGTTGTTGTTGTTTTTTAAAGGAGATTCGACTTTTTAGAAACACTTTCGAATTTAAAATTGATTAAACAAATGGCCTAAATATAAATAGTTCACTTACTCAAAAAAAAACAAGAATAGCGAGACTATATTCCAGTGACATATCGCTGAAAATGAATGAGCGAGAAACCATTGTGGGAAAATTCCCACTCAAATCTCGCCATTTTCCCCCCCACGCGCTAAATACGGGTGGGGAAAGATTCGCTGCAATAGCAATACGTGGCATACTCGCCTGCTTTCAGTTCATGTGCTCGCAGCGCCATTATAGTAAAATCACTGTACGTACTTACCAAGTATTTGGGGTCCGGAACGGAGGCCTTTGTACTTTGACAAGTAGATTGTACAGGTGACTTTACTGGTTGGTTTGCGAGCTTGAACTGATATTTGATTGTAAACAATGAGACGCAAATAAACTATTAAATCTGAATCTACTATTTTTATAATTAATATTAATGATCGAACAGATGTATGTTATGTAGAAAAAATTAACGGGACGCCATGAGTTTTTATAAAAAATCAAGATTGCCACGTGTCCCTTTAAATATGTGTACACTATTTCAAAGTAGTTCCCATTTCAGAACTAGTTGAATTTCGTGGTAAACTCATTTTTATAATGTCAAAAATAAATGTTTCAAAAACTCATTGTCCAAATGTAATATCTTTCTTACTCTACATATATAAATCTGATTGTACATTCGCCATTACTCTACATATATAAATCTGATTGTACATTCGCCATCCAAAATCGATGACGGTCGCTTTAAAATATGACCAGATAAGAAAATCATGAATTTTAAACCTTATCATGAGGTCTCGATGTCCGCTCTTAACATTACTTTGGGAAAGATAAGATACAGTTTAGCTTCATAGATACCGTCAAACGTCTCACCGTTAGGCTATCTCCCCGCTGCTTTATAACAATACCTAATGTGTTTAATTTCCGTTGCCGCAGTTTTATTGCTTGCTACATTAATACCTACATGCATACTGTCACAACGTGGTAGGAGAGCGAGTGATTGACATAGTGCACGATTCAACGTAACGGAACAGTTTAGTGAAAGGATACAGTTCTATTTTTACTAACGAATATACGTAAGAGATTATTTTAATGAAAGGATATACTTTAATTTATTATACTGAATATACGTAAAAGAACATTTGAGTGAAAGTATATATCTTTATTTATTATACTGAATATGACCAGTAATGCATGGATTAAAAACCGAATAAAAAAGTTAATAAAACAAGTTCAAGTTAGCGTACGTGTATATAATTTGAAGCAATAGTGGAAACTATATATAAGTTAAACATTTAATTTAACTGGCAGACTGGTTAGAAAATTGTAATCACTCATTTGGGCTGTTTAACTTGATCTAATAGGTAAAAACACTTTATAGCAAACGCAGACGACTTACTGCCACGTTTGTGAATGTGACCACGGATGGAAATGTGTGGATATTTTCACCGTATTATGTAACACCAGATTGATGGATATTTAAGTATAGATGATTAGCAGCAGCATTAAGTGCAGGTAAGTTATGATTGCTTACATTTGCAGGTATGTTATGATTGCTTACATGTGCAGGTATGTTATGATTGCTTACATGTGCAGGTATGTAATGATTGCTTACATGTGCAGGTATGTTATGATTGCTTACATTTGCAGGTATGTAATGATTGCTTACATGTGCAGGTATGTTATGATTGCTTACATTTGCAGGTATGTTATGATTGCTTACATGTGCAGGTATGTTATGATTGCTTACATGTGCAGGTATGTAATGATTGCTTACATGTGAAGGTATGTTATGATTGCTTACATGTGAAGGTATGTGATGATTGCTTACATGTGCAGGTATGTTATGATTGCTTACATGTGCAGCTATGTTATGATTGCTTACATGTGCAGGTATGTTATGATTGCTTACATGTGAAGGTATGTGATGATTGCTTACATGTGAAGGTATGTTATGATTGCTTACATGTGCAGGTATGTAATGATTGCTTACATGTGCAGGTATGTTATGATTGCTTACATGTGCAGGTATGTTATGATTGCTTACATGTGCAGCTATGTTATGATTGCTTACATGTGCAGGTATGTTACAATTGCTTACATGTGCAGGTATGTTATGATTGCTTACATGTGCAGGTATGTTACGATTGCTTACATGTGCAGGTATGTTATGACTGCTTACATGTGCAGGTATGTTACGATTGCTTACATGTGCAGGTATGTTATGATTGCTTACATGTGCAGGTATTTATGATTGCTTACATGTGCAGGTATGTTATGATTGCTTACATGTGCAGGTATGTTATGATTGCTTACATGTGCAGGTATGTTATGATTGCTTACATGTGCAGGTATGTTATGATTGCTTACATGTGCAGGTATTTATGATTGCTTACATGTGCAGGTATGTTATGATTGCTTACATGTGAAGGTATGTTATGATTGCTGACATTAATTCCTAGTTATATTGTTTCATTCATTCGTCGAGCCAGGGGTCGCTATAGAAAATGTTCGATACAGCTTGACTATTTTCTATTTGCCATATCGACATATTTATAGATGTATCTTTTAAAACTGGATTTATTCGTATAATTGCTAGAGAAAAAAGTCACAAACACGGGTGCATGTGCTTGTTTGAATGGTGTTTCACGTCATTTATAGCACATGTCAGGCCAAACATGACGGTCGAGTTTTTTTGTGGTAGTGGCCAATCACCCCATTTTTCCTGGATAGGACCATTACCCACCATCTGTAAGAATCGACACTTTCTCACTTGACAAATCGAGCTCCCATTGGGATTCGAACCCGCAGCGGTGAAAGGCGAGACAGTTTTAAGCAACGTCTTTACTATCGCGACCACGGAGGTTACATGTGTAAAGCTATTGCTGTAATACCGCTAATTGAAGTACTGGGGTCGATAAAACACAACCGTTTAAAAGATGTTGTTCTCAAAATTGAAGAAACGGAAATGAACTGAACATTCACACTTCAACAACACCAATACAGTAAACATGAAGTAGGGAAAAACTACAGAAATACTCCATCTTTTCAGTCCGATTTGTTTTAAAATATCACTTTAATGCAATAAAGCCGTAACCCAATTACGTGTTAACCAGTAGCGTATGAGGTCTACATTTCTCTCTATATTTGATGGATGTTTTCCTTCAAGATATATGATAAGTATAACCAGTACGTATGTCAACGGTTAGTGACCCTTGTCTATAATGACTATTGACGTATATACTATCAATAATTTCTCCAAGTAAGGAAGACGTAATGAACATATACTTAGGAATACATAATGAAGACAAAATGGATGTATACATAATGAAGACATAACGAATGTATACTTAGAGATACATAGTGAAGACATTATGAATGTATACTTAGATATACATAATAAAGACATAATGAATGTATACTTATACATGTATATAGTGAAGACATAACGCATGTATACTTAGAGATACATAGTGAAGACATAACGAATGTATACTTAGAGATACATAGTTAAGACATAACGAATGTATACTCAGAGATACATAGTTAAGACATAACGCATGTATACTTAGAGATACATAGTGAAGACATAATGAATATATACTTAGAGATATGTAGTGAAGACATAACGCATGTATACTTAGAGATACATAGTGAAGACATAACGAATGTATACTTAGATATACATAATAAAGACATAATGAATGTATACTTATACATGTACATAATGAAGACATAACGCATGTATACTTAGAGAAACATAGTGAAGACATAACGAATGCATACTTAGAGATACATAGTGAAGACATAACGAATGTATACTTAGATATACGTAATGAAGATATAATTAATGTATATTTATACATGTATATAATGAAGACATAATTGATGTATACTTATACATGTATGTAATGAATTGAATTGAATGTTGTTTAACGGTCCATCAACACTGTATAGGTTATTTAGAGCCGCCACAGAGAGAGGGGAAGGATACATAGGAATCCGGGAACCATGCCGTACTCGTATTATCAAATAGATTCCTATGGTTCTTTAATGTGCTCGGAGGATAGAAGACATAATGGAGAGACATAACGAATGTATACTTAGAGATACATAGTGAAGACATAACGAATGTATACTTAGATGTACATAATGAATACATAATTAATGTATACTTATACAAGTATATAATGAAGACATAACACATGTATACTTAGAGATACATAGTGAAGACATAATGAATGTATACGTAGAGATACATAAAGATGACATTACGAATGTATACTTATACATGTATATAATGCAGACATAACGAATGTACACTTTGAGGTACATAGTGAAGACATAATGAATGTATACTTAGAGATACATAGTGAAGACATAATTAATGTATACGCAGAGATACATAATAAAGACATAATGAATGTATACTTATAGATGTATATAATGAAGACATAACGAATATATACTTAGAGGTACATAACGAAGACGCAATGGCAATACAATGATTGTAAACTTACAGATATAGGCTACAATGAAGACATAATAAAACAACACTTAACGATATAGAACAATTATTAAATGAAATGTAAGTATAAACTAAAATTCAAATAGTTACATAACTTATATTAGGCAACAGAAAAGTAGTGTTTTCCCTCTGCCAACCGACCCGGTCTACCGTTTTATGTAGTCTTCTTTTTTCGTTTTTTTAATTTTTGGCAGATCCTAATTATACATAATGCAAATGATTTGTCTAAGATATATACATGTCTATAATAATAAACTAAAAAAATCACAACTATCGTACTTCTATCATACTTCTGTTACATGTCACGCTTCGTGGTAAAAATGTAGTTCGTTAAGTGTGTTGACATGTCGGACGCTATATATCATTATATGCTCATTTTTGTCATAATTTCGATTATGCATAACGTTCGTTATAGCACTAAGAATATTGTTTGTCACGAGCAGTTATAAACAAGAGACGACTAGTTACAGTTGATGTAACTAACGTCATAACAGTATCACAGTTATATACCAGAGACGACTAGTTACAGGTGTTGTAACTAACGTCATAACAGTATCACAGTTATATACCAGAGACGACTAGTTACAGGTGTTGTAACTAACGTCATTACAGTATCACAGTTATATACAAGAGACGACTAGTTACAGGTGTTGTAACTAACGCCATAACAGTATCACAGTTATATACAAGAGACGATTAGTTACATGTGTTACAACTAACGCCATAACAGTGTCACAGTAGACAAGAGACGACCAGTTACAGGTGTTACAACTAACGCCATAACAGTATCACAGTTATGATACAAATTTAACATTTAAGCATATACAGTTAATCAAAACGTCCTTTACATGTACATACAAAGAACCATTTGTTTTTTGAAAGCTACAATAAGAATATAAGAATGTAAGGAATATAAGTTGTACAAAACTGAAAATCAAAAAAGAAAGTATCCGGAGAGCTGAATTCTTTCTCATAAACGTTTTAAAGAAAATGCAAAAATAAATATATCCCATCAAATCATATTTGACAAGAACTGATTTACTATGAATTCTTATGATTTCTTAAGAGTTATAAAAATGTCAGCTTTCTTAATTTAAAAAATATATCATTATTGACAGTGTAATACGAAAATATTATGGCAGGCTTAGTATGGTTATCTAAACACAAACTTTTTTTTGTCAAACCTTAACGGAAAGTCAATATAAAACCGAGTATGCTACTTTATTCTCTTGGTCTTTGTTGCTTTCAAAGAATCACCTTATCGATATTTATATATGTTATGTTATATAGGGCCTTTCTCGTCGTCAGTAGGTTAAGAACGATGTGCATGTGTTGTGTAAAAGTTGGCTGTTTTTGGCGCGATAGCTACTTGACGACTGTCACTGCCAGGCATTATAATATAAACTAAACATCTGGTTCAGATCTGATTAGACATTTGTGACATTTGTCAGTTTGTTTTCGTTTTAAGACATTGAGATATACATGGTGTTAATGTTATCGACTTATAGTATTCTCGTCATACAAACAAGTATAATATACAATATGAATTCGTTTGACACATGTAATGTAATACATAGAGCATCTTATATGAGTACTCATTCATTATTGAATTTATTAAACGAGTTGGCAAAATGATATAATGCGAGAACGAATATTAGATTTTATTTATCACATAACTCACATATTGACTTTTATTGCATTTTGCCTGTCGCTTTAACACGCGAAATCGACATAAACCGTGGGAATTGGATACTATTGTCATAATCGATTTGTTTTGACAGCGCGTACTAGGCTCATTTGCATACTTATATAACTAGATATATATCGAAATATTCCACTCCCACACCATAAGTTATGTGATAAACACTGTTTTACCGAAAGTATTTGCAATATTCTTACAGTAATTAGACGTCACGTAAAATATTAAACCATATATACAAAAGGAAAAAAAGAAACGCAACTTGGGAATTTTCGTTATATATTGTATGTTCAATATGCTGATGTTAATCAAATTGTACTTCCCCAATCTTCCTTTTGGACAAAAGACTGAAACAACACATAACACACCAAATGGTATCCCTTAAATATTTCTTTATTGATAGACAACGCGTTTGGCTCAGGCAGGTGAGCAAACTTAGGATGCAGTTTTATTTTGCAATCTCTTTACTTAAATACAGTACTGAAAATTGCTCTAATGTTCAAAGCGGAAGTTCAGCATTTATCAATTTCGAGTTAGAAAGTGTACTGTGATTGAACGTCTACAACGGCATAGTGTTGTCCTTTCTTTAACTAGATGCAACCCCCTGTTTTACAAAGCATCTTGGTATTTCTTTGGAATATTACGTGGAATTAAGTGGGCAGTACATAAATTATAAAGCGGAAATTCCCGAGTTGCGTTTCTTTTTTTCTTTAGTATACAATAGTTTCACATAAAGGAAATACCACAGGAGTACGTACGGTAATACAGTAGGACATACCACACGATTATGTACGGTAATACAATAGGAAATACCACACGATTATGTACGGTAATACAGTAGGTAATACCACGTGATTATGTACGGTAATACAGTAGGTAATACCACACGATTATGTACGGTAATACAGTAAGAAATACCACACGACGATTATGTACGGTAATACAGTAGGAAATACCACACGATTATGTACGGTAATACAGTAGGAAATATCACACGATTATGTACGGTAATACAGCAGGATAAATCTCAGTATGTCAACCATTAACCGTAAGAAGTGTACTAAGTGGTTATTGATCACGTGGGAATTTATTGCTATTTATGGTGAATTATGCAAATGAGACATTCACACACGTTCGTTGACATATTGCTGAGATGTAATCAACGCGGACTGAAACCAAAATAACTTATATTTTCAGTGTTGCGTCAATTACTAGACTGATGTTTTGAACATAATTACCATTGTCTAAATCGTTGTTCAGTTATGTAAGTCTTAGTTATAACCATAATGGCCCGGTTGTGCAAAGAATTGTTAAATATTTAACAAAGATTTTTCATGTTAAATTAACAAAAAAAGGTTATCTTCTTGTTAAATATTAGTATAACTCGTTTGCGGTTATTCAAATATTGTTACGGTTAACATTTTTTTAAATCCTGTTAAATTTAACATACCTCCCTTAGCTATGTTAAGGGCTATTGGTCAGCCATCTTTGAAAAGAAAATCCAAAATGGATAGGGTATGGTGAATTGAAATTTTCAATGCGTATTATAGGCATGAACATTGTCAATGATATAATAGATGACATTAATGCAACACTATTGATGTGAACATAATATCAGAAACAGTATTTTTTTTGGCAGAAATAGTGCCCTTTATATTCGAAAAGTTTAGTGCAATTTTACTCTAAGATGTTTTGTTTTTTATGTTAAATAACTTTGTCCATAGAATTGACCATTTATCTAAAAATGGCACACGAGACATCATTTAATATTCCACTTGCTTATAGATGGACCGTGAATCCAACTATGGCTTTTGCTTGCATCTTTTGTTGCTACAGAAGTGAATATGTCGGCATATGTATCTTGTCCAGATAAGAATGTGTGACGCAATATTTCAGTCAACTTAACGTGATCTCAACATAATTTAAGTTGTCATGCGACATTTTATGTCATCAAGTCGCTGTGTGGATGTTGTGCAAACAATATATTCAACTGATGCCGCTTTTTATTAAGTCGTCCTGGCTCGAAATATTGTAACTTATATCAACATAGATTATGTCAACATAGGATTATATATCGTGACATGTCGTTATATTTATGGTCAATAAACAACACATCATCTGAGGGGTACATTAAAGCTTCCATAAGTATGAGTTATCCTTTTAGGAAAAATACATCTAATTTTATTATTGTTTACATGTTTTTTTTTTATTGTGGTATGTATTCCATCATTTATTAATTCGGAGCAACATTATTCATATCTGTACAAAGTCGGATTCGAAAAAATTCTTCTCCACTCGATTAATAGTGATCGCGGGTCATGAAATCAACGCGTGATCAGTTCAGACTATTGCGTCTGAAATGCCGCTTCTACAGCGTATTAATGCAATTTGTAAATTCTGCAAATTTTATAACATTTTGACGAAGACTTTCTTTAAGATTGTCTCCATTAGGTGACGGATGTTTCATTTTTTCCGCTGATATCGCAAATGTTTACCTCTATTCTTTTTTGCTTAAAAATAACTACTTTTGCTTGGAAGCATTGGTCCTTTCGGCATTAATATGCAAATGAGATACTTTATCCCAGGTTTGCAAAGCTGGATGTACGGGATCCAAACGGGGTTTATAATATTTCGAGATAAAATATATCATCTTGTTTCTTGTCATAGTAGAAAAAAGTATAGGCCCAAACATCACATTCTTCAATTTTCTTTCCATTTCCCACAGCTTATTAACGATATAGATGGTATTTGTCTGATCCGGAGAACTATTTCTTCTCTACACAAGGCCAGGGCCCCTATGAATATGCATACAGTGAGTGGGGTGTGTTTACCTCTTTTATGCGACTGAACACCTAATCAAAATGACAGCTGACACTCTGTCTGTTAGCGTAGTGATACATTTCGTCAGTGACGATCTGTTGCGGCTTTTAGCGTGCTCGAATTTTGTAATAAGCCTGCTAAGGACTAGGGCTTGAAAAGCCCCTAGTCCAAACACCATATGTCTTAACAATTATTGCAAATTTGACCTTGCTGTGACTGTATCATTTCACCTCGTGACCTAAAAGTTAATATACGTATATGTTCAATCTCAAAGGGAATCACCAACAAACTCTCAGGGATATATTTTCAGTGAGAGTTTGAACGTACAGTGTCTGACGCCACCCCCACAACAGACAGCACTGCCCTCCGCTTCAACGCCTACGCCAACAACGAAAAAAATAAAAAATAATAATAACAAAATGTGATAATGACACAGTTAAATCTGAAATATTTCTCCCAACAATTTTCCCATTCGACCAACCACAAATACAGCATATTTGAAAAGTTAAATGAAACTCATGCCATATTGAGTCGAACACATTTTCAAGGCAAAATTTAAGTTCACTGTGTCCCTTGAACTTCACCCTACCTACTGAAGAAAACTAATATACTTTTTAATCATGTTAGATTATTGCCAATAATACCATTATAATTCTATCATTTGAACAGGAGGGTTTAGCCATTGAAATAAAGAAGAGGCTTTAAATCGAGATACAACAAGAAAACACATTCCAAAAATGGCCATAATTGGCACCATACATGCCTCGGGGTACAAGGGAAACATTAATTTTTGCATTCAGTAGATCCTAAACGTTTTCAAAAAATATGTAGGTGTGCTAATCTCCAAAACATTTTATAACGAAATAACACAGTGAACCGGACTAAAAAGGCAAATCGAAAGCCCCAGCTCTTATCTCTGATAAAACGTTTTCTGCTAATAATGTTAGTAAACATCTCATTGTAAAGACTTCCAACAGTCCAGGCAATACAATGTCACATACAAATAAGCACTTAAATTAATGTCCCACAGGGAGTCTAAAACTCGTTTTTCATCATCAATTCCAACAGTTGATACTGTTCCCTAAGAACCATGTTTATATCTCGACTGATATATAATGGTTTTCTGTTTCTTAAAGTAGAGATAAAAATATCATGCTAAACTTTCGAAGTTTTGTTCAGATAATGCACAATCCCACTAACACAGCTTGTTATTCTGAAACTTCTAGTTAAATTCTAACCTAATAGAGGGGTTTCGGTGGCTCAGTGGACATCGTGGTAGACACTGAACAGGGAGATAGGCGTGCAAACTTCAACTGTATCCTCTGGCAAGACACTCCCCTAAACTCTAAAACCTGCCCTCATCCGTCGGACGGGGACGTACACCGGGCGGTTTCCGTGTACCGGAATTTATCATCCTGGCACGTTTCAAAAATATAGGAATCTATCTGACAGTAAGAGTTAGAGACAGTGTCCCTGGATCCGCGCACACCCCCCCCCCCCCCCACCCCACAACCATCCCTCTCTCTCTCTCTCTCCTCTCTCTCTCTCTGTGGCGGCCGAAATAACATTAATCATATAAAACATCTAAATCAAAATGAATTCAGTTGACGTATAACTGTACCTGTGTAATGCATGACAGTATTTCCTGACGCAGTGATGATATTTACAAACCCAAACCAAAACCTACATATTATCAACAGAGTAAACACTGAATCTGTTATCAAATTGAAAATAATTCAATGGGGCCAGTCGACAGGTATTTAGACCGATTTAAATCAATGTTCGTGCGCTGTACTTTAAGGGACTATTGGTCCGCACTCTTTATACGTTTTAATACGTATGCACTTCGCAATTTTGACGATGTGATTACAAAAGAACGTTGAGTAAAATCGTATTAAACTTTTCGGATATAAAGGGAACATTTTTCTGACATATAAGTCTTTCTAATATATGTTCACATCAATAGTGTTGAATGACTGACATGTACTATATGGTTTGACATTTCTCATGCCTAAATTGCGCATTTGGTTAAAATTTCTGTGGACCGTATCCCATACATTTTGGAGATGATTCGACCAATAGTTTTTTTAATGCTGAGCTGATACAGGATGCGGTGTCTATATTGTTGGAAGTCATAAGGGCCCCGGGGATTATAATGTTGTTTTGGTTGTACAATATGTTTAACTGAATTATTATAACCCACACCTTCTAGATTTCGGTAGAATACTATTATAGTATCATTTAGGTAGATTATAATCTATTAATAACATCAGCATTCCCATAGCATCTTCACGTCTAAATTGTTACAATCAGTCTGATCTCACACTTCAGCAGGTCGGATCTCATTCCACATTATCCTGATCTCACGCCTCACCAACCTGATTTCATTCCTCATCAAACCTAATTCTCATACCTCATCAGTCCCGATCTCACACCTCACTAGTCCGAATTCAGACATCATCAACCTGATCTCACACCTCATCAACTTGATATCACCGCCTCATCAGCCTGATGCGTATACCTCATCAGTCTTATCTCACACCTCCATCAATCTGATCTCACACTTCAATCAGCCTGATCGTATTCGTCATCAGTCTGAGTTCACACCTCATCAAGCTGATCTCACACTCATCAGCCTAATCTTACATCTCATCAACCTGATCTCACCAACCTAATTTCATTCATCATCAACCTAATCTCACAACCTCATCAGTCCGATCTCACACCTCACTGGTCTGATGGCTCCACCCATCCCCTGATCTCACACCTCTCAAACCTGATCTCACACTCATCATATTGATATCACATCTCAACAGCCTGATCGTATACCTCATCAATCTGACCACACCTCATCAACCTGATCTGACACCTCATCAGCCTGATATTACACCACATCAACCCTGATATCACACCATCAACCTGATCTTACACTTCATCAACCTGATCTCACACCTCATCAACCTGATCTTACACCTTATCAGCCTGATATTACACCTCATCAACCTGATATCACACCTCATCAAACCTGATCTTACACTTCATCAACCTGATCTCATACCTCATCAGCCTAATCTCACACCTCATATGTCTGAAACTCACATCCCATCAACCTGATCTCACACCTCATATGTCTGAACTCACATCCCATAAACCTGATCTCACACCTCAATAGTCTGATCTCACACCTCATCAACCTGATCGTATACCTCTTCAGTCTGAATCTCACACCTCATCACCCTGATATTACACCTCATCAGCCTGATCTTACACCTCATCAACCTGATATCCCAACCTCATCAACCTGATCGTACACTTCATCAACCTGATCTCAAACCTCATCAGCCTAATCTCACACTTCATATGTCTGAACTCACATCCCATCTACCTGATCTCACACCTCATCAGTCTGATCTCATACCTCATCAGCCTGATCTTACACTTCATCAACCTAATCTCACACCTCATATGTCTGAACTCACCCCTCATCAGTCTGATCTCACACCTCATCAGCCTGATCTTACACTTCATCAACCTAATCTCACACCTCATATGTCTGAACTCATATCCCATCAACCTGATCTCACACCTCATATGTCTGAACTCACATCCCATAAACCTGATCTCACACCTCAATAGTCTGAACTCACATCCCATAAACCTGATCTCACACCTCAATAGTCTGATATCACACCTCATCAACCTGATCGTATACCTCTTCAGTCTGATCTCACACCTCATCACCCTGATATCATACCTCATCAACCTGATATTACACCTCATCAGCCTGATCTTACACCTCATCAACCTGATATCCCACCTCATCAACCTGATCGTACACTACATCAACCTAATCTCACAATTCATCAGTCTGATCTCACCCCTCATCAGTCTGATCTCACACCTCATCAGCCTGATCTTACACTTCATCAACCTAATCTCACACCTCATATGTCTGAACTCACATCCCATCAACCTGATCTCACACCTCATATGTCTGAACTCACATCCCATAAACCTGATCTCACACCTCAATAGTCTGATCTCACACCTCATCAACCTGATCGTATACCTCTTCAGTCTGATCTCACACCTCATCACCCTGATATCATACCTCATCAACCTGATATTACACCTCATCAGCCTGATCTTACACCTCATCAACCTGATATCCCACCTCATCAACCTGATCGTACACTTCATCAACCTGATCTCAAACCTCATCAGCCTAATCTTACACTTCATATGTCTGAACTCACATCCCATCTACCTGATCTCACACCTCATCAGTCTGATCTCACCCCTCATCAGTCTGATCTCACACCTCATCAGCCTGATCTTACACTTCATCAACCTAATCTCACACCTCATATGTCTGAACTCACATCCCATCTACCTGATCTCACACCTCATCAGTCTGATCTCACATCCCATACACCTGATCTCACACCTCATCAACCTGAGCTCACACCTCATCAGCCTTATCTCACACCTCAACAGTATGATCTCACACCTCATCAATATGGTCTCACACCACATCAACCTGATCTCACACCACATCAACCTGATCTCTCACCTCATCAAAATGAAGTCACTCCTCATTATTAGTATTATATTAGTCCTTCTAAATTGCAGAAAACTGTTTATTTCTTTGTTTATTAGCGATTTTTAATATCTGTTTAATTTTAATTTAAACAATATTTTATTCAAGTACTGAATGGGATTGGACAACAGGCAATGCCTATGTAAGACCTCTCCCGTATCAAGGTACATATAAACAATACATTCATATCAAACATAACATAAAATGTGGAATTGTAGTACAGTTTGCATATATTGGTTTGACAATTAACTAGAATCTGTGAAACATGTGTATCGTGATTGTTTAGTATTAACACGTTGTATTGTCAGAAAGAATTTAAGTGAGAAAAAAAACAGAATAAATAGAAAGAAAATCATCCTGGAAACCAATACGAAATATATATAAAAATGTACTGATTATTACAAAATATAATGGTTTAAGTATGAGTTTCTGTAACCAATAGTTAATTTTGGAATTTAAGATAACTGAGAACAAAACAGACAAATAAAAAAAATAAAAATTAGAATAAAAAGGAAGAAAGATGACAAAATATAAAAAAATTCTAGCATTGTGACAAAACATATCTGAAAATACAATAGTATATACATACTTGTACACATTCATGCACATACCTATGTACACATACATATACATACATACATGTACATGCATCTATAATTCTACGAAAATCTCCTGGTACACTTGATGTATTTGTGGACGGTAAGTACAATTTCTGAGTTCGTAGTATCGTCTAGATTGGAACTGCCATTCAGTATCAAGTCAATGTTGATATGCGTGACATCAACAAGATTGGCTAGGGTATCAAGTAAGTCATTTCTGAATTGGTTATACAGTGGACAGTTGAAAAAGAAATGAGTATTGTCCTCACATGGATTGCCACATTTCGGACATACTGCTGAATCTGTCAAGAAGTGGTCAAATAAATGCTTATTTAGGTTACTTGAGTTATTTCTTAATTGACAGTGGATGATGTTATAATTCCTATTTCCTATATTATAGTGATATGGACTGTTAGTCCTATGTTCAATAGCCTTAAGTTTATGCTTAAATTGTTCAACAGATGGTGCATTTTTAGCGTCTAAATGTAAAGCATTCCACAATTTAATTGTACTCGGTAGAAAGCTGTTATAATATGATGTTGTACGACAGAGAGGGAGACGTTAGTTTAATCCTGAAGTTCGAAGGTTATAATTATTGTTTACAGGTAAGTATGGCTGGATTAAATTATACATGTAATCCGGACTTATGCCATAAATTATTTTGTAAATAGTTACAAGTTTATGATATTTTCTTCTTTTTGTTAATGTTTCTAAGTTCAATTCATTATATAAGTATGATCTAGAGGAATTGCACCTCAGGCCTGTTATTATTCGTGCTGCTTCAACTTGGACGCTCTCTAATAGATCAGATTCTCCCTGTGTACAGTTATCCCATACGGAATCGCCATATTCCAGTATGGGTCTTATAAAGGCGATATATATTTTCAATAGAGAATGTCTGTCAAATTTGTACTTAAGCATTCTTAGAATGTTTAATCGTGCACATGCTTTTTCGTATATATTTTCTATATGATGCGACCAAGTTGCATTGGACTGAATTGTTAATCCAAGGTGGCAATGTGACTCCACGTCTTGTACTATATCATTATCAAAGTAGACTGGTGGGTGGTTATAGTTTCTTCTAGTGCAGACAAGGCTTTTGGTTTTTTGGGGGTTAAATGTAACAGCCCATTTTTTTGACCATTCAGATATTTTGCAAAGATCATTTGTAAGAGAGTTGGCACATTCTACTGGGTTTTTATCAACGACAACAAAAAGAGAAGTGTCATCAGCAAATAACCGTACATCATTCAATAAGTCATCTGTGATGTCATTTATATAAAGCAAAAATAGAAACGGACCTAAAACAGAGCCTTGCGGAACACCTGCATCTATAGTACTGAAGCTTGAAGAGAATCCATCTAGGACTACTTTTTGCTGCCTATCAGAGAGATAGCTACGTATCCAGTTACATAATGAATCATTGATACCATATTTAGCTAATTTAAAAAGCAATCCAGCATGCCATACTTTGTCAAATGCTTTAGCAATATCGCAAAATATAAATAGTACATCTTTCCCAGTGTCGAGGTTGCTTATTATGTTATTATATATTTCTATGAGCTGATTTACTGTAGAGTCTCTAGGTTGAAAGCCTGCCTGGTATTTGCACAGAAGGTTATTCGTTTTGATATAGTTGAACAAGTGTTTAAATACGATTTTTTCCATCAATTTGCAAATAATACTGGTAATGGATATGGGCCTATAATTGCCCGGCATGTCAGGTTCTCCCTTGCCCTTAAAAATAGGAGTTACATTCGCCTGTTTCCATTGGTATGGTACTTTTCTAGTGGACAATGACAGATTAAAAAGTCGCGTCAATGGAGCAGCGATGCTATTTATAACTAATTTTCTACTCATAAAATGGCAGTGAAATGTTTGTATAATCCGTTTAGTAATTGGTTTTAGACAGTTCCATATTCCCTTCATACAGTTTTTATATTCTAAGTTAGTCTTAGTCATATGTATCAAATGTAAAAGTAGAATTAAAAAAGTATGAAGGGTTTCTTAAGGCATAGTGAGAACACATATGTACCAGGATATGTTCAAGAATTAGTAAACAATTGCACAATGCTAGACGGGAAAGACAAAAAATACATGTACATACAAACAAAACAAAGAAATTATCTTGAGATTTCATATTAAGAATTAAAATAGTTCCTATTTATCGAGAAAGGTATTGAGTCAAATTTGTGTATCACCATGATGAATCTAAAGCATGATTTTTACATGTAAGTAATGTTTAGAAGCGCTGCTACATGTAATGAATGACTGCCATAAGTATTGGACGCAATATGCGCTTCTACATGTAATGAATGACTGTCATAAGTATTGGACGCAATATGCGCTTCTACATGTAATGAATGACTGACATAGGTATTGGACGCAATATGCGCTTCTACATGTAATGAATGACTGTCATAAGTATTGGACGCAGTATGCGCTTCTACATGTAATGAATGACTGACATAGGTATTGGACGCAATATGCGCTTCTACATGTAATGAATGACTGTCATAAGTATTGGACGCAGTATGCGCTTCTACATGTAATGAATGACTGCCATGAGTATTGGATGCAATATGCGCTTCTACATGTAATGAATAACTGCCATAAGTATTGGACGCAGTATGCGCTTCTACATGTAATGAATGACTGCCATGAGTATTGGACGCAGTATGCGCTTCTACATGTAATGAATGACTGCCATGAGTATTGGACGCAATATGCGCTTCTACATGTAATGAATGACTGTCATAAGTATTGGACGCAGTATGCGCTTCTACATGTAATGAATGACTGCCATACATATTGGACGCAATATGCGCTTGTACATGTAATGACTGACTGCCATAAGTATAGGACGCAGTATGCGCTTCTACATGTAATGAATGACTGCAATAGGTATAAGACCTGTAATAAAATGATTACATGTAACAAACATTAAACAAGACATAAATGCAATGTAACAACGCTTCATGTCATGTAATACATATCAAATTTGTGTATCGCCATGATGATACTGTTTATATATCTAAAGCATGATTTTAACATGTAAGTAATGATTATATTCAGGATTTAGAAGCGCTGCTACATGTAATGAATGACTGCCATAAGTATTAGACGCAATATGCGCTTCTACAATGCAGGAATGCAGTAATAGTTAGATTCAAGGTAGTACTTATTATATGAGTATACATTTTTGCGATATTATTAATATTACAATAGCACTGTTACCGCCATGATGATACTGTTTATATAACTAAAGCATGAATTTTACATGTAAGTATTAATTATATTCAGGATTTAGAAGCGCTGCTACATGTAATGAATGACTGCCATAAGTATTAGACACAATATGCGCTTCTACATTTAATGCAAGATGCAGGGTAGTACTGTTATATGATTATAAATTATTAAAATATTATTAATATTACAATAGCACTGTTACCTGTAATAAAATGGTTACATGTAACAAACATTAATCAAGACATAAATGCAACATAACAACGCTTCAAGTCATGTAATACATATCAGCAATAACACTGAGAAGGGAATACAAAGCAACATGAAATGAGTAATTGCAATAGTCATGATAACACTGAGATGCAATGCTTACTGCTATTTGTAATAAGTGACTGTGGTAGGAATAGTAGCACTGTTACATGTTATACGGTTGTAATACAACAGTATAAGACATAGATGCAAAATAAATCCGTTACATGCAATAAATAAGTGGAATAATACCTATACCTGAAATGTAGCACTATTACAGGTAATGAGTTATTGCAATAAGGTAAACAATTAATACAATATTAAAGATTTAGATGTCGTGTAGCAATGTAATAATACATGCATTACAGATACAGCAGACTTATATTTAGCGAGACAATCAGTTCAGTAAAATAAGTGTCATGTACTAAATTTGAAAGGATGTGCACACTTGATGTTATCTTCAGAAACACACAGCATAAAAAAAAAACGTATGACTAAAATGAAAAAAATGTATATGCATATTAGAAACAGGACTTAATTACAAGACGGACACAAGACATAAATCGTGACTGCACGAACATTGATCGTAAAAGCGCAACCATTTAATTGTATTTAGATTATGTAACTCTGTGATAATATTTTGTAAGCATATATAGAGGCTTAGGCGAACAGAGTGAGAATTTACAGTTGCCCTGAGGATAAGCCGAATGAAAATCAAATAAAAATAGTAGTCTACTACTACACTGTCAATTGTATTCGGGAAAGAAACGTTTTTTAAATTAATCAGCACTAAACAAATAGTACGAACAACTTTGTATCAATACAGAAACTGAAAATGAAATACGTAGTAAAGTTTCCATTAGGAATAACTGACTAGTGGTTTAATTTCATCTCCGAGACAACACTATTCATGGTAGATCGTGGACGTAACTGTTCATTTTAATCATCGTGCGCGATCAATTGTCTATTGACCCTGCTCGCTCATGTCACGGGTGATTTCGGTGTACTGGTCGACGGCGAGCTCATTAGTGCCTCTGCGAATGAAGCCTTGCTGGGACTAGTAGTGCTAGTAGATAGTACGCTGGTAAATGGTACTGACGAAAGATGGGACATGTGCGTGCATATGTTTACATTGTCATTGTTCATCTTCACAAATATCTTACCATCAAATGTCCATGTGTCTTTGATTGAACCGGTACGTTTTAATTTGCGGGCCTCATATGCTAATTGGGCACGGTTTCTAGTGAGATCTTCACTCATGAAGTGGGCTGTCCTGTTCGATTTGTTATATTCGTGTGCCGATTTCCTGGCTTTCATATCTGTTTAACGGATATACAGGCGCCCATCCTTTGTCTAGATAGCAACATACAACCGAGTATGATTGAAGTATTGTGTGATCTATAGGTGGTGTCACAATGTTAGGGTAATCGTGACGACGGATAAAAAAATATGGTGATACGGACGAAATGGAGTTCGGATAAAACGAGCAATGGTGAATACTATCGGATTTCATTATTATTATCCTATTGCATAGGCGTAGGAGCCAGGGGTGGGGCAGTGGCGCCTCGGCCCCACCCCAATGTTCAGTGTGTGTGTGTGGGGTATCCTTTGGCCTCCCCCACTCCCCCTCTCCAATAATCTGAGGGAAAAAATGGTTAGCTTTCCGAAAAGTGCCCCTCCCCGCCAAATATTATACGAAACTACTACGGAATAAATCTGATTGGTTCCGACAATTTGGCATTTGAGTACTCTGGTACTGAACAGATGGGAAAAGCGGAAATGTGTGTTCCATATTATTTTGAAGAAAAAAAGGTAACTTTGTAGTTCTTTTGCAGAAAACCAAATATAAAAGATGACACTAATTGTTGCTAACCAGCACATAAAAACTATCTACTAGTATACTTAAATTACGTGTTTTCCCCTAGCACGTTAAAGAAATGAATGTATTCCATGGCGAGATTCCAGAATTCATATATATATTCTCGCCTATCCTTCTATGGGTGGCTAAATAACTTAAACGGGTGTGTGGATTTAAAAACAATTCGAATCAATCATTATACTTGTAATGAATGTTGTGCTGTATTTCTATAAAACTTGTTGCAAACATATAATGCTATTTGCCGTTTTGAACAGGCCCTTAACCAAGTTTTTGAAAGGGGATGGGGCGTTAATTGAAGTGAAGTGGGTGGGGTGGTAATGGTGGGCCCCTCCCCCAGTCAAACTCCCACACCCTTTTGAATAAAAACATTGCCTAAAATGCTGCAATCTGACGAGTTTTCAGTGTATTTTGTGTAACCTTTGTTTTTCAATTATTTCGTACCCCTTTGTCTATGTAACGAGTCTAGTGTATTTTTTCTAACACTCGTTTTCCAATTCCTTCGCAGCCCTTTCACATTCTTTTTTTAATTGTGGACAAACTCGTCGAAATTCATCACTTTAAAAAGGAAATATGTAAATAATGTAACGAAAATAACAACACGTTTTGCACATTACGGCCTGTGACTGTATGCGAGTTATTACTAGGTTGTTATACTCTGTTGATGAGGTGCACGTGCGCACTAATTGCAAATGCAAGGCAAGGTTGTGTTGGTGTAGGTCAATGTATACGTTCTTGATTTCTATGCCAGATGGTTGGTTGGTTGATCGGTCGGTTGGTCGGACTGTCGGTCGGTCGGTCGGTCGGTCGGTCGGTTTGTTGAATGGTGTCCTAGGCTATGTAGTACTTGAACTATGTACCTAGCCATCCACAAGAATCGACATTTCCTGACTTACAAGTCAAGCTCCCAGTAAGATTCGAACCCGCAGCGGTGAGAGATCAGTTTCATATCATCACTGCCGCGGAAGCGCTACGATGGTAATATAACTTAGATGACAGTAATACATATTTTGATAATGATGCAAATAATACCATACCAGAAAAATCCCTCATAATGTGCTTCAGTTTCATATGAAATGCTCAAATACATTACACACAGCTATGGTTATTATTTATGCAATTGCAACTGTTTGATACGACGTGTATTTGTGTTGTTAAATCATCACTATTATTCACAGGGGGTTCATATTGCTAAAAGTTGTACACATTATTAGATAAAAATGTAGTTATATCGCAAAACAATGATTGATTATGGCCGTTAAAGCATCATATAAGTACATGTTAATGATTATGCACCAAAAAACTAGACGGGGCGTTCACTTTTCACGACCGAACTATTTCATGAACAACATTTAAATCGACTCTGGTGTTTGTTACTTATTCGATCTGGCTGGTTTTTGAACTTGTCCGAGTTTCCAAAGATATAAAGGCACTGGCAAAGTTTGGTAAAAATCAAATACAAAATGAAGGTGCTAGAGTGTTCACAAGGCGTTTTTCCATAATTTAAGGGGTCATAACTCTGCTGTTACTGGTCCGATATAGCTGGTTTTCGAACTTGACCGAGCTTTTATTTATCTGGACACGTTTCATAAAGATCAAATACAAAATGAATACGCCAGTGTCCACAAGGCTTAATATGGCATTGTTCAGGAAAACAAGGACCATAACTCCGGTGTTACTCTGCCGATCTGGCAGTTTTTCGAACTCGTCCGAGCTTTCATTGACATATATATACACCGACAAAGTTTGGTAAAGATAGGATTAAATACGATGTCTCTATCATGTTAACAAGGCAAAAGTTAACGACCGGCGAACGGCCGGACGGGCGGACAACTCGTCATCCCATAAGCTGGGACAGAGATGATATTCGCTATGTTTTGTCATCGATATATCATTTTGATAGCAATACAGATCCTATCATGGCAATATTTTTTAATATGGGGTTATTTAACTGTGTTGAGTACATTACTGAATTCTATTGGACGAGTACCCAGCAGATAGTATCCATATTTGGACGAGGCTTTTTACAAGTTTATTTCACGCTTCTGCAATCTAATCAAACGTTGTACATTTTACTTCCAGCTTGCGATTTCCATTATTAATTGATCAGAACAAAACAATATCTTTTCAGAATGTATTAACTCTGTACACTGTAACTGGAATAAAAACACGTAACGTATCAACACAGTACTGTAAACTAAAACAAAATCGTTAAAACTGTTATCATAGGACAAAGACGGAATATGGATTTGTTGGACTCCATATTTACTGAATACGAGACTCTAGATACCAGATGGAGTATGATATGAAACTAATATAGCCGTTTTGTATTTAAGCAACTGTTTTGAGTACATTAGCGGAAATATGGGATTGTCACATGGTTAGAAAGACAGAAAGAGATTTGGTCTAACGGCCAGATTCCCATTGACCACCTAGATTGTGAGTTCGTGACCCATAAAAACCGGCAAATATTCGCCTATACCATCAAACAATATGAAGTTTCAAGTGACATAAAACACCGGCTGTAGAGCTGTATCACATGTCATTAAGGTATTTATGAGCGTTTACTTTAGGTATGTACTAACATATTTATGGAATATCTTATATACATGTTAAACGCTAATACAACTCATATATTTATTATTAAACCAGGATAATGTTGATATTTTCTATTACAAATGGTTTCATTGTACTGTTTACGTATCAACATGGTTCGTAACACTGCTTAAAATTCGCTGTTATGCATTACATTTGGTGGTGGGGTGGGGTGGGGGTTGGTGATGGGGCGGGGTGGGGGCGTCAATTAACTAGTCGATTATTATAATTTTCGAAAATATCCGGCAAATATGCGCCTTCGCCATCAACTAATACAAACGTTCAGGTGAAATAAAACAGCGGGTGTATGGCAGTATCTCACTTGGTTGGTGTATGGCAGTATCTCACTTGGTTACGATATAACCAGCTGTTACTTTAAAGTTCTCCGGTCATGTTTTGCTTCATGAACACGTTTTTGTTTATTTAAATCGAAATCAATACTCAACAATAGATATTTGCAATTCACATATTGCAATATCTGTGAAAAGCGAGAATAAGATTTTATGAGATGACGTAGAAACTTTGAACAGGTAAATTTATCCAAAGGTAAATGTATTTATCAATTATCTGGCAATAGTTGTGCAGCTATACAATTCAGATTTACCTCATTTACCCGTGCAGTCACGCAGTGGTAAAAGTAGTATCTACGTCATGCAAATAATACTTATTTTTTACATACAACTTAGAAGCGGTTTTCAATATATGTTTCTCTCCGAGACTATCAAGAAATGTTCATATGATGTTTAAGAGTTAAATTTGTTAATTGATAATACTACAAAAAGGGTGGCCATTCATCTTTAAGCACACTGAGCACAAATAAAAAGAACCCACTGTTAATGCCGGCATTTTCCATACGCCAGTTTTGAGTGAATATAAAAGCTTAAACAGAGTTTTAGTAAAAACAAATTCTGATATTTGTAATCACACTTAATTCAAAACAAAATGTTATATATAAATTCAAGTAAACAGTTTCAAAATTTGCCAAGTAATAATCTGTAATATAACTATACAGACCGTAATCAAAGAATAGTTCATAAAATTATTAAACAATGATCATTTTTCTTAAAATATATACATTCAGCTTAAAAACATTGAAAAATACCAAAATGTGTCCGAGATAATAGTGTCTGTTGGTTCCTTACCAAAAGAATCACAAAAAAAGAGAAAAAAACCCCCATAAATAGCAGATAGCAGTAGATAGCAGTTTTTGATTATCCACAATTATCAAATTACCTCCCTTGGAAGTTTTGATATCATCCATAACAGAGTGTTACTTGCAAACTACGAAACTCTTTAATGGAAATTAAGTGTGCTAACAAACATCAAACATTGTTTTATTAAAACTCAATTTAAGCTTTTATACTCACTCAAAAACTGGCCTATGGAAATAATAGCATTATCTGTGGGTACTTTTTATTTGTGTTCGGTACAAAACATTCTCACCCCAAAAATGCAGTCATTGCGAATGCTGAGTGTATCGCATTTTGTTAGTCTTATTCTACTATATATAATTTATGAGTAACCACCCTAAAATGGTAACACAAAGACCTCACGGAAATCCAACAAATGAGACACACTAAATGTGTAGGTGGGTGGGGTAAATTAACCCCCGTATTTGAACCTTTATGACGCTTAATCTCAAAAATGACTAAATTTAAATTAAGTTTTATACCAGATGTTGTCAAACATGCAAATTTAATTGGGTTAGGGTAATCCGTACTTGTGCATTATACCTGCTTTGCATAATTTAGATCAGACAACACCAATTACCAACCAATCAGCGGGCAGGGAAAAAGTTCCAGGGTAAATTCGGAGCTATTACACAGAATCTCTTAACCTTTGATTGGTTGACAAGGTAAACAAACCAAAAAATCTTGCTAAAAAATTAAAATTCAACTTTTGAAGAGTACTTATGAAGGTTAAATCTTACATTTGTGCAATGTATTCATAATTTTTTGCATAATCAAAAAAAGAAGTATATTTTACATTGTCCTCATGTTTCTACATGCAAGTAGGTGCGTCAGCACCATCCGACCCAAACAACTTTTTCAAAACATACTCAACGTATGGTTTTTGTACGTTCTTTTGATGAAACTAAGATAGGTCTTTCAAAACAAGTAAGAAAAAAAATAGCTTCCTGTATTAGGGAACTCAGTACAGAGCTTAGAGCTATAATGGATGGCTATGGAAAATGAATTGGTGTAGTATGACCATAACCACTGATAATACCCTTATGACATGTGATACAACCATACAGCCGTTATTGTTTATTCATATTAACTCATGATATAAGTGAACATTTGCCGTTTTTTTGGGCGACGAATTGTTTTTTTCCCATCTGTGGCCGTTAGACCAATTGTTTAGACTGATACAATTGTGAAAAAATAATCAATGATGCACACATGTTTATTAAACATGAAACCCTGCCAATATATAGCCATGGTAACGATTCATGTTATATGATCGCTGTCACACAGAAACGTGATAATAGGACGAGATTGCTATCTCGGAATCCAAGCGTACGGGGATGCTTAGTCCAATATGTAAATGTCACATCCTCTTGAGGGCCAGTGGATATTATCAATCCGAGAATGTAATGTCGACCGAGGCACCCTCAAGAGGATATGATATTTATTTTATTATACCGAACAAATAATCCTTATTTACTAATATACTCGATAATGGAGAAAAAATTGTTGTAGTTGTTGAAAAAATCTATTTTTAGAACTGAGCTTTTCAAAAAGCTAGTGGGATGATATTTTGCGCTATCACCCGCTATGACGCGTTAAGGGTGATAGCGCGAAATACTATGTTGAGTTTATAGTAAGGTATACTAATAGGAATGATCACTCCTGGGGAATCTGTACGCAGCGAGTACTGGGTAGTGCATTAGAATCAGGTCGCTATCCTACATATATTCGTATCATATATTCGTATCATATATCGTATCATGTAAGCGCTACCTTTCGTACAACAGCTATTGATGTAGACACTAACTTTTAGTACGGGGATCTCATCTACTCCCTATTTTACAGTAACACAATTGCAGAGAGTTTCTAAGTGCTTTCT